>PISX010019007.1:0-39195 GCA_004024625.1 Mellivora capensis
GGAAGCTCTATTTTTAACTTCTTGAGGAACCTCCACACTGTTCTCCAGAGTGGCTGCACCAACTTGCATTCCCACCAACAGTGTAGGAGGGTTCCCCTTTCTCCACATCCTCTCCAACACACGTTGTTTCCTGTCTTGCTGATTTTGGCCATTCTAACTGGTGTGAGTAATTTAATGATTTAATGAACAAGGCAGAGCTCTTGGCCTCAAGACTTTGATAATCTAACAAGCAGTAACAATACAAATTATTCATTATAATAATGGGAGCATGCACAAGATGTTGTAGGACATTACCCAGCCTTAGGGGTGATAGGGAAGACTTTTGACAGAAGTTAATGTCTTGTTTGAGTTTGAAAAAGAAGTAGGAATTATGCAGGGTGAAGTGAGGGCAGAGCACAGGATTCACTTTCTAAACAAAGGAAATAGCACAGAGAAAAGAAAGTTTGGTACAATTATGTTACTGGAAGTTGTTCCCTGCAGTTAGAACACAGAGAGTGTTCTCTGTGATCTCCTGCCAGGGGAAAAGGGTGTCTTTTGGATCACCTTATATTGCAGAGCACTGGTAAGAGATGCAGTTAAAGGTAGAAGCCAGATTATGAAAGGTCTTAAATGTCATATTAAGTTTGAACTCGATCTTGAGGGCAATGATTCCACTTTGAAGCATCTAATAAGAAGTGAGTAACTGGGCAGCATGTTCATATTTGCATTTTTAGAAGTTCATTCCTGCTACAGAATTAGAACATTTACATAGGCAATCCTAAAGGCAGTAAAAATGGGCTGGGAACCATTGTAGTCATTCACTTGTGAAATGATAATGGTTTGAGCTAACCCAGAGGGAATGAGAACATAGAGAAGTGGTCGGATTTAGGATACAGCTGGGGACAAAATCAGTGAGATTTTAATGATTGATTATATGTAGAATTTGAGCAAGAGAACAACAAAAGATGCCCAGATATTGCCTGGAAGTGGGGAGCAAAGGTGGTGACTTAGGTTTGTAGAGTAAATTTCTAGTGCAGTGTTGAACTGGTTAAGGTTGAAGTATCTCTGGGACATCAAGAAGTAAATGACTATCAAGCACTTGGATATATAGGTTTGGAGCATTGAAGAAAAATTTGGTATAGAACTAGACATGAGGGAACAATAGCTTCTAGGTGGCAAGGGAAGTCATGTTTTAAACCTTAATAGGGTATTATACAATTTCGAAGATGGAAAATGTGAATAAATTGTCTTCATTGTCTAATACCATGACATTTTTGGGGAGTTAGACTTTGGTGTTAAAGCTTCAAAGATATACTCATACAAAATGTTTTCATGATCTTTAGTTTTTATCAGTTTGTTCTTTGGGGCTTCCCCGCCCCCCCACATTATCTAGGTTTTAGCTTTAACCACAACATGTGTCAACTATTGAAATAAATATAAAAAAATGAAATTATTATAGAATCGTTAGAATTGGGGCGCCTGGGTGGCTCAGTGGGTCAAGCCGCTGCCTTCTGCTCAGGTCATGATCTCAGGGTCCTGGGATCGAGTCCCACATCGGGCTCTCTGCTCAGCAGGGAGCCTGCTTCCCTCTCTCTCTCTCTGCCTGCCTCTCTGTCTACTTGTGATCTCTGTCTGTCAAATAAATAAATAAAATCTTTATTAAAAAAAATCGTTAGAATTAAAGCAAGAGGCATACATTTATTAGGGTTTAGCAGGCTAGGAGAAATATAGAAGCCCCCGGGGTTATATGTTTAGATTTCTCTCAGTTCTACAAATAAAATGTGTATGGAAAACACTTTTACAAAACGTCTATTTTTAAATAATTTAAATAGAGAATATTTGTTAGTCATTTTCTGCTTATATTCAGCTTATAGAGGTACTTAAAATATTTGTTAGTAATTTTCTGCTTACTTTTAGCTTATAGAGATACTTAAAATTTTATAAATCAAATAATTTAGATGTATATTTCTTATAATAGAAATATTTTCAGATATAAATGTAGAAATGTAGCTGAATTTTTTAGTATTATACTCTTCTATCATAAGACCACTATAACTTTCTGCTTTGCAATTCCCAAGTATATACATATATATTTTAATATCTTAGGTATACCAGAATGCAATTTCCCCTCAAAATATGGTTATTTTGAATATTTTGTTTCTGAAGATCATGGTAGCAATTAAGCTTAGTAGTAATTTACTAATACTTGAATAATTTATTCTCTAATTTGAATTTTCAGTAGTAGTTCTTTTGTATTGATATTATTTTAAATGATCTATAACCATCTTATTTCTTAGGCTATGTAAGCAAGCATATAATTTAATTTTTGATTACTACGATAATAATTAGATACAGTGCATAATACATGATAGTTGTTTTCTTTCTAGGAAAATGGTTCTCCTGAAGAACATGCAATCTATGTGTGGGACCATTTCATAGCTCAGTCTGCAGCTGAGAACGTGTTTTTTGTTGCTCACAGCTATGGAGGACTTGCTTTCGTTGAACTGGTGAGTGCACATGTAACTCTTTTTTAATTCCCAAACTCTTTACAGGCTTGTCCTCCCCACTCACTTTTAATTGATACCATTACTTAAATTATTTTAAGAAGGGTAAAAACAAAATATTGTGAGTAAACAGTTTTATAATATTTGGAAGAGTATATTATTTATTTTTTTGTGTCAGAGCTTTTCAGTGCTAACCAGAAAGCTTTTTGCCTATTCCTTTTTTGCATATTACTTCTTAATTTCTATAGTGTAGAGCATTTTCATAGATTTAATGATACTTATGTTTCCTGTGTTATATGTACATGTGTTATTTGTATGTACATGTTATATGTACATGTGTTATATGTACAGCATGTGTTATTTGTAAACTGTTTAAAATTTCAAGAGACGTTTGAATATTGGAGACTCGTTTAACTTTTATCTCTACAAGTCAGTACTTGATACTTGATCAGAGTTCATATAATTCGTATTTAAACCATTAAAAGGTTTCCATTAATCTGCTAAGTGGAGTTCATTGTTTGGCCGTAAAAATCTTTGCATTTCAATGCAATGATTCTTGGAGTTAAGGTTGTATACATTATAGAAAAAATTATCAAGATTTAAAAATTTTGTCTGTATCATATGCAATGTTACAAGTGCCACACCTTGTGCCAGTATGAGTGGCTGATGGGATATAATCAGTACGAAAAATGCACGGATGAAGAATTTATGCCTCCATGTCCATAAACCTTCTGTTACAGGGAAGTAACAGTGCTATAATAAAGTGATAAATTTGATAAAAGTGCATTTGGCAATTTTAAATCCAAATAGCCTAACATGGACATTAAAAACAGGACCAACATGTTGTCTAACTTCTGTTTGAAAACTGGTGTGCATTTCTCTTTGTTGTGGAAATTAAATATATTTTCATGGCCTTTTCAACCTCCCCATACCTTCTTGCTCACCCACATGATTTAGATATAAAACTGGTCGTGACACCTGGGAATATCTTAGCTGACCTAACTTCACAAATGCTTATGTACTCTTCAGATCGATAAATAAATAAATCTTTTATTAAATGGATTTCACTTTTTAGAAATTATTCTCAAGTACTTTTAATTCTGCTGCATTTATTTATTTTAATATATAATAGATATTTTAAGATAGCTCTTTAACATACTAGTTGTGAATGTTGTCTTTCAGTTCTTTTAGCCCCTACAGATATAGATCTATACACACACACATACATAACATATATATGTACCTTACATTTTCTTTGTAAGCCATAAATTACTTAAAACTTGAAATTTCATTGGCATTGTAGATTAACTAAAATGTGTCTGAAAGCCTGCAGGACTATACAAATTCCAGATTACTATAAAACATAAATCCCCTCCCCCCTTTTTTTTTACTCTAAGGCAGTTTATAAATGCCTTTTGTGCCTCAAATTTGGAATTTAAGTGAATATTGGATAGTTTTTTAAATGAATTTAAGATGACAGAGTAACAGATGACCAGTGTGTCAGTCCTATTTTGCCTGTCCTTCTTGTCACACACTGGTGGATATTTCTCTACTTTTGTTCCACTTTAATATAAAGCACACAGATGTTTCAGAACAAGACTTGACTTCTGACCTTGAGGCTATTAGGGTCAGGGTCCTCAGGGCCTGTGAAATTATCACAAGCTGAGCTAAAGTTTTTCTCCATCACAGGAAGTAACCAGTAAGTAAGAAGTTAAAAAGGAGCTTTGTCAGAGAGACAAGATGGTCTCAGTAAGGGTCAGCTTCTGTAGTCTGCTGTCTCTGCAGGAGGTGCATGCATGGGAGGAGGAATATAATATAACCACTGGCACATCACATATCTGTCAGGCAACACCAGGACTGAGAAGTCTATTTAACGTAATGTACCTTGTTTAGGTTTGAAAATATTAATGGCGATTAGCTCAACTTCATAATACTTGCTACTTTTTGTGAAGTAACTTTAATGGGGGTATGTTATTAGGGGCATACACATGGTGGCAAATGAAGAAAAAAGTGGTTCCTGACCTAATAGTACAGATTCCGCTAAGCAAATAACAATAACTAAAACCACTAAGGAGTTTTACATAAATTTTTGACAAAGCCTGATTAATAATGTTTAAGGCCATTATGTTTCTACTTAATTTCGAAAGGATTTTTAAAAGATAGCATAGTTAGAGAAACAACAAAACCATTGAAATGGTTTTAAACCTTTGTTTTCTCCTGAAAGTTGAATACTATTCTTTCCTATTCTCCCTAATATTCTTTGGGGAAAAGTCACAGTGTTTAAAATGTTGGCAAATATTTATTCTCTCAAGATTTTTTAACATGAGTGTAATGCTTGAAATTGTTTTACATAGATTCAAAATTTTAATGTTAACTTTACAAGAAAGTGAATTGTGGACATCTTAAATTATGTTTTAGAATTTTGTCACAATAGTACATTGTACACATCAGGCATTAAATCCTTTCAGTCAAGTTTGACTGTTTTTGAATTATCATAAAATTTTACTCCTGCTTAAAAGCTCTCTACGTACTCCTTCCCTCTCTCTTGCAATCTCGCTATCTCTCTTTGTCTCTCTCTCTCTTTCCACCCCCCTTCTTTTTTGGAGCAGTCTTTGTAGTATCATGTTTGAATGCATGGAGTTTGTTTTTCTACCACTCTCATATTCTCATATTATAAGATGTATCTTGCCATTTAATTAAATTAAAATTGTGTATAATTGTTTAATATTAAATGTGCTGCTAATAGATATCTGAAAATAAATTACTTTTACATTTAGAGCACAAAATATTTGTGGGACTTTCATATTTTTCTAATTGTTGTTTTTGAAAACTGGGAACATTTATGATTATATCCTATTTTAAATTGTTGAGTTTCTCCTAAAAAATGTATTCTAATAAGAGGTTTATTTTCAAAACCAATGCTCATTTTATGGTAATAAATCTTGGACCTAACCTCATAAAAACAGTATACAGTTTACTAAAATAATGAGAAAAGTGATATTAAAAATATCCTTTACACTGCATTTATAATCACCATATGGTAACACCCAAATTTCTAATGCTCTAAACTTTCTGTGATCCTTGTAAAAATAGCTGTTAAGACAGCTCTGGTAGCAGTTCCAGCATTCACTCATTAAAGACAAAAGGGAAGACGGAAAGAACTATTTATTTTTATGAATTGGTAATGAATTTTAAAAAGTAATGTGTCTGTCCAATGTTATCTTTTCTGCATATTGAAATAGATTCAATATCAAAACTTACAGTTATTAAGCCTTCATTTACAAAGTCTTAAGTTTCTGTTTTTAGAAATTCTCTTATATATGAAAGAATAAGTAGTCATAACTAAAACACATTTACCAAATTCATTCAGAAAGACATCTAAAAATAATGAAGCTTGCTTTTGCATTATATAAGTTGTTAAAAATTAAGCTCATTTTTAAAAATTAACTGTCATTAAAAACAATACATTTTTAAGGTTTTCATCATCTCTTTCACTAGCCACTTTAATGAGGTGATTCCATTGCTTACATTGTTGGTCATTTCAAAGTGCCTTGCTCTTGTCTTTCTAGCTGATAGTTTGACAAAATTAAGCAACCTTAAAATTTTCTTATATTCGGAAAGAAGTTAGCTTTCACTTGTTAATGCCCAGTTTCCAATCTCAGCTCACCTTACCTTCCATGTTAGCAGTGTTCAGTAAATCAATTTGCATTCAGATTTCTTTCTTTAGCCAAAGTGAGAGTGTTGATACTTTTTTTATAAAACACATTAAACAGTTTTAGAAAATGTATTTCATTAGTTTATTCAATCATCTTAGCTGATATAAAATTATTATTTTTCTTCTGGCTTTTATTTCCTTTTCCATATTATTAGTGATACGTTCACAACCACCACTAAAAACATCACTTAAAATGTGTGAAAACTGCTCCTTTTGAAAGTGTATCTCTACCCACTTTTGATTTTGGTTTTTCCATGCTTGTCAGCACTTGATTGGCACCTCACTTGCATGTGAATTAAGGAATGAAGGGAACGCTATTTCCCTGCCATTGTTCCATGCTGGCTCCCTAGCCTTCAGGCAACCTAAGCTGACCTTCAGCAGCTGATAGAGGACTAGTTTTTGGACATAACTGTGTGAGGACACTTAAGCTCAGTCTACTCTGGGTCAGTCTTTTTAAAAAACAAAAACAAAAACAAAAAAAAAAACAACAAAAAACGCCTGAAGCATGATTTGGATTTACGCTGAAGAGAAAATGGAATGCGACTGAAAGTATTTGGGTTTACCTTCAGGGACATCGGCTAACTATGATCTTAAAGAAGCATCAGTTACATTTTGTCTACAAAGAACGAAGTAAATTAGATATTGGTGCTAATGTGATCAGTGAGAAAAGCTACTGGGAATCAAGAATTGAGGAGAGGTAGAATAAGCAAGGGATAAAGCAAAGAAAAATTGAGCCATCATAGTATCAGAATAATTCAGGCCAAAAAGACTTCTTACAGACCTACTTTAAAATGTTGGTAGTAGAGCAAAAATAAGTTGCCATTTAAAATATAACTTGAATTTCTGATTTGGTTGCCTACATGATACAAACAGCATGTTAATGTATGGGATGGTTACAACTTGTTGTGTGGGATGCTCTCTTAATTTTTGAGTTATTTTATAGGAAGGTGGTTTAGTTTATGTAACTATTTTGTATGCTCCTAAAGAGAAGGATCGGAGGTTATTTTTATCACCTGTATTCACTTTTATTTCATGCCTTGCAAGTAGTATAGATAGCTATCTTTTGATTGGTTGTTGGTAATACTAGTTTTAGGAGTTAGTTGCAAGAATCCGAGTGAGATCCAGTGAAGGGTTTTACCCACGTAGAAGCAGTGAGAGTAAGCATGCATTCGCGATGTTAAGGAGGAGATTCTACATGGCTTAGTGACATTGAATCCAGAAAGCTGAATGAGAAGAAAAAGGGTATGGTATATCCTTCCCCATACACACAATATCAAAGAAGATATAAAAGGAATCCAAGCACTGCAGATAAATAATAATAAACAATGATTATGCTGATACGTAGGTATTTGGGGGAAGTGTTTGCACATACCATGTGGTTAATAATAAATGAATAAATGAGATATCAAGTCAGGATTTTAAAAAGAAAAGGAGAGCGTTATACATACAGATGTGCTTTGTTAGTAAACTTCACAGGAGTTACCTGTGTATTGGAGTTTGATTTTTTTTTAACTTTTACTCAAATGATTTTTAATAAGCATTAAGAGGACCACTGTTTGAAGGAATGACTCCGTTTGTTCATTTTTATGTTAACTCCATTCCTTTTGTCCCATATCTAACCACCCAACACATTTTGTCATTTTCCTCTGAAATATTGATCATGTCCTTTCTCTCTGCCCACTGTTAATTTCATCATTTTACAACGATATCGTTGTACTCTTCTACCCGTTTCCTACTGGCTCTCTTTACTCTTTATTTTACACTATATAGCACATCGTAGATGATATTATTTAAAAACCCCTTTTACCAGGCTATTCCTGAATTGCATTGGCTCCAGTTGTCTGCTGAATTTTGTCTCCTCTCTCTAACTGTAAGACCCTCTGTATAATCGGATTATTTCTTTCCAGCTATATTTTTCCCAGTGGAAAGTTTGAATTCTAGTCTGATTTCCTTACTTCTATTGCCCCATCTCAACTACTTGTCCATCCCTGGCCTCCAAGCCCAGTGTAGTAGAAGAACACAAGACTCAGAAGATGACCTGGGTTTGAATCCTAGTTCTGATACCTAAAAATTATGATGACTTGGGTCAGATCCCTTTTTTGTGTCCTCCTCTAAAAGTACCCACCTCACAGCAAAGTTTGAAGATTAAATTAGAAAATTCCTGGTTTTGAGGAATTAAATCAGTTAAGTATGAGTCCAGATGCCCACATCAGGTGCTCATTTTCATTTTTGCCATTGCCATTTCCCCCTTCCAAGTGAAAGAATTTCCCTCCTTACTAGATTTTTCACAAAGTATTTTCACTTAACTCCCCATTTTTTCTGTAGTATTTTTATGTTTCACAAAGGAAAACTTAAGTTTTGTTTTACTAATTAGTTTTGTTTTTTTCTTTTTATCTCTGAATCTTATCTTGCCCAAGTTATCTGGAACAACTGCTCTTGTTCCACCACCCCTCCCCAAGTTTGGAAACAATATATACTCCAATAACATGAGGAGGCTTAAATATCTGCAAAGTTAATTGATCTATATAGAGAGTTTGAGCACTAGCAGTAACTCTTTTACTAGTTAAACTTAATAATTCTTCGTGCCCTCCATGGAATATTGACTAATTTGGGAATTCTTCCTAATCAATTCTTTCACATCAGACAGTAATACCTACCCTTTCTGTTCCTGGTGTTAGTCTCTCATAGTCTTCTTTCTATCAGTGTCATCATCCCTTCTGCTGACTGAAGATTGCTTCTCTCTGACTCACTCTTCAAAGTATAGTCTTCTCAGGGGTGTCTGGGTGGCTCAGTGGATTAAGCCGTTGCCTTCGGCTCAGGTCATGATCTCAGGGTCCTGAGATCGAGCCCCGCATCGGGCTCTCTGCTCAGCAGAGAGCCTGCTTCCTCCTCTCTCTCTGCCTACTTGTGATCTCTCTTTCTCTGTCAAATAAATAAATAAAATCTTTAAAAAAAAAAAGTATAGTCTTCTCAGTCAAAGAAGAAAATTATTAAAGTAAGTTATAACTATATCCTCATAATGTTATTTAGCAATGTATGCAAATAGTCTAGGAAACTTTACATTTCATCCCCAATTATGAGTTTAATATACTCTTTCTTTAATAATTAGTTTACCTATGCTTATTTCCTTTTTTTCACTAAAAATTTTTTTTGAGGTTAATTAACATACTTATTGAGATATCAATAAGATTTTTTAAGGTTTCTTGAGATCTAATTTGCATGCCATAAAATTCGTCTTTTAAAGTGTCCAATTCAGTTGTTTTTAGTAAGTCCACAGAGTTGTACAACCATCACCACCATCTAATTTTAGAATATTTTCATCATCACAAAAGAAACTCAATACCCATTAGCCATCACTCCCCATATTTACAATCCTACCAGCAATGTAGAAGAGTTCCAGTTTCTCTACAACCTCATCAACAGTTGTTGTTGTTTGTCTTTTTTATTTCTGCTAATCCAGTGGGGGTGAACTGGTATCTCATTATGGTTTTTATTTGCATTTCTCCAATGACTAATGATTTTGAACACCTTTTCATGTGCTTATTGGCCATTTATGTATTTTCTTTGGAGAAATGTGTTTTAAAATTTTTGTCTGTTTTTTGTGTTGTCATTATATTGTTGAGTTCTAAGAAATCTCTATATATTCTGATACAAATCCCTTATCAGATACATGATTTGCAAATATTTTCTCCCATTCTGTGGGATAGCTTTGCACTTTCTTGATAATATCCTTTGAAGTACAGAAGTTTTTTATTTTGATGAAGTTAAATTCACCTAGTTTTTATTTTTGTCACTTGAGTTAATATTTGTACATTGTGTGAAGTGTGGTTCAACATAATTCTTTTAAGTGGAGATATTCAGTTGTCTCAGCACTACTTGCTGAAAAGACTATTCTTTCCCCCTTCGACTTTTCTTTGCATCTTTGACCATAAATATATAGGGTTTGTTTCCGGATTCTCAGTTCTATTTCATTGACATATGTGTCTCTCCTTATACTAGTACCACACCGTCTTGATTATTGTAGCTTTGTGTAGTAAGTATTGAACTTGGGAAGTGTGCACTCTCCAACTTTGTTCTTCTTTTTGAAGATTGTTTTGGCTATTCTAGGTCTCTTGCATTTCCATATGAATTTTAAGATCAATTTGGAGAGTATGGCCATATTTTTTTTTAATTTATTTATTTGTCAGAGAGAGAGGGAGAGAGAGAGAGCGAGCACAGGCAGAGTGGCAGGCAGAGGCAGAGTGAGAAGCGGGCTCCTTGCTCGGCAGGATCCCAGGACTCTGGGATCATGACCTGAGCCGAAGGCAGCCGCTTAACCAACTGAGCCACCCAGGCGTCCCTGGCCATATTTATAATGTCTTCCATTCTATGAACATAGACTTTCTTTCCATTTATTTAGATCTTTTTTCAGAAATGGTTTATTGTTTTCCATGTGCAAGTCTTACACTTCTTTTGTTAAATTTATTGCTCAGTATTTTACTCTTTTTATGCTATTGTAAGTGAAATTATTTCTTAATTTCATTTTCAGGTTGTTCACTGTTAGTGTAAAAATACAATTTTTATGTGTTGGTCATATACTCTATAACTTTGCTACACTCGTTCATGTTTCTGGTGTGTGTGTGCATGTGTTAATTTCTTAGAATTTTCTATGTTCAAGATTATGTAATATTGAATAAAACTAATTTCACTTATTTGCGGAGCATAACAAATAACACGGAGGACATGGGGAGATGGAGAGGAGAAGGGAGTTGAGGGAAATTGAGGGGGAGATGAACCATGAGAGACTATGGACTCTGAAAAACAACCTGAGGGTTTTGAAGGGGCGGGGGGTGGGAGGTTGGGGGAGCCAGGTGCTGGGTATTATGGAGGGCACGCATTGCATGGAACACTGGGTGTGTTGTAAAACTATGAATTCTGTTACGCTGAAAAGAAATGAAATTAATAAAAAAAAATTTTTTTTTTAAACCCTAATTTTACTTCTCTTCTGATCAAAATGCTTTGCTTTTCTTCTCTCTCCTTTCCCTCCTTCCCCAACTGATCTGTCCAGTATAATGATGAATAGAAGTAGCTACAGTAAACATCCTTTTGTTTCTGGTCTTAAGGGGAAAGCATTCATTGTTTCACCATTAAGTATGATGTTACTTGTGATTGTTTCCATTCTTGGTAGACCATTTCCACTAAGGACCTTGTGTGCTTCTTAATGCTTATATTCCTCATTCACAATTTGAGGTTGCTCAAAAGTCTGACATGGAGAAAAATTTCACTAATATTTAATAAGAATCTTCTTGTAGAAAAAGGATCCATATTACTCCATTAGAATTACCTTTGGAAAAGCCTTTTTCAGTATCCACATAAATGGGCTGCATCCAGGTCTTATTGCCCTACGACTGTGCAGCTGCAAAATTGGGCACTCTATTTGTTAATTCAGCAGACTTCGTGGAAACCAGTGGTAAATTAGCACAATAACATGTTAAGGAGAACCCAGAGAAATTGAAATATTAATTTGTTAGATACAAATCTTTCTACAAGAAATACTTCCTTTTCATTGGTTTTATAAAATATCTTAATGAGAGATTTTGCATTTTACTGCAAGTATGAGAGCATGATTGACTATTTTAGACCTTTTTATAAAGGGAATTGTAGAAAAACACATTTCAGTTAATAAAGAGGCTATTTTTACTATACTTAACAACATTATGATAATCACTCAACATAAGCACTTCCCCAAATAGGATTCCCAACCACAGTGACACCTCTGATTAGACACCACAAGTTGAAAAGGGCTCTTAGAGGACAAAAATTTTATAAGCAAAATCATTTAACTTCTGTTTTAGAAGTTAGACTTCAATCCTTATTAAATAACTTACTCGAATTAACTCCAGGGAAGCCAGGTAGACTCAGACTCAAAGCATATGCGGTCCATGTTGGGATACAGCTTGAGAGAACAAAGGTAGAAGCCAGATCTGGGCAGAGGTCTCATTACTAGAGTTTAGAATGGGTTCAGGAAGAGCTAATTTAGCTGGAGAGATTGACTTTGGAGGGAATAGCAGGTGAACCATTACTAGGAAAGCCTCAGTAGAGCATGGTGAACTCAGGCTTAAATTAAGAGGTATAATCTGGGGGCGCCTGGGTGGCTCAGTGGGTTAAAGCCTCTGCCTTCGGCTCAGGTCATGATCCCAGGGTCCTGGGATCGAGCCCCATATCGGGATCTCTGCTCCGCTGGGAGCCTGCTTCCTCCTCTCTCTCTGCCTGCCTCTCTGCCTACTTGTGATCTCTGTCTGTCAAATGAATAAATAAAATCTTAAAAAAAAAATGTTAAAAAAAAAGAGGTATAATCTGGTTTCAGGGAACAGAAAATCAAGGCATTGGGTGATAAATGAGTAAATAAAATGTAGTCACTGGTTCTAAGAGTACCTCTTCTCCCCCAACCATACCCTACATCACCGCATTATAGGGAAGGAGAAGGGGAAAAAAAGAACAGTATCCAACACTGGGAAAGGGATAAACAACAAGGTTTAAGGCTTCAAGCACTGGCTAGGAGTTTAGAAATGGAATCCTTTCCTGAGAAAGAAAGAGGTTATGGCAGTAGGCAAAAAACATCAAAAGGATTATGAAATGATGAATCAAGGCTGAAGTCCAATTTATATGGCTTAGGTCAGAATGGGATATAGTAGAATACTGCATTTAAGGTTATTTAGTTACTCAAGGCTTATCCTTGGTGTACTGGTTACCAGGTTTCTATGGCAATAAAGAGGATGAGGTCGGAAGAGCTATCATTTTTTCCTGTTCTCATGGCTCTGAAATGATCACACTCTGGGTGTAAAACCTTTTGTGCCCAGAGAAACAAAGTGATATTCTTCTAAGCTGCTGTATTCTTAACTTTTAGAGTTGGAGACTTTTAACCCCTATACGTATGTCAGTTTTCTCTCTTCTCATATTTTTTGTTATTGGTTTTCAGCACCTTTTCAGTGAATAAATTTAGATCACAGTAAAGCCACCTGGATCTCATAAGTTTGACTTTATAGAAATTATTTCTTGGGTTTGAATATTTTGCCCTCCAAACAATAAGTGGTTTAGAAAACTTTTAAAGATACTAATTCATTTTTTTTTCATTTGAACATCCCACTCAGGGAAATACTGGGAAAACAGATTAAAGTACATGATACCTGGCTGCAAGAAGGTGATGACAGACTAAATAGGAAGCACATTTAAACAGAGTTATAGATAGTAAGATGCTTGTGAAGTGGGGTTGTAGCCAAGATGGTAACTGCCCCAAATTGAAAATCCACATCATAAATTTGGCTTGGTTAAGTATTGGGAAGGATTGTTTCTGTTAATAAATTGATACGATCTTTTTATCGGAAAATAAAAACTCAGTAATGCTTTTTTACCCTCGTCTCCTATAAACCCAGAGTTATGGTTAGTTTTTTATTTCATTAATTATTCTCATCCTTGATCATGTATTGAGTCTCTTAATTCATAAGTATATTTTGCTTTAAGTCATCTCAGAGTCCTTATTTGGCAAAGAATAAATAACAAATTCATTATTTTCTGTGGTTCCTATTATGCTGCTGGCCTGGCTGGGCCTATAATAAGTATATACTCAATAAATAGTTTTTGATCCTATATTTATATAGAGATAAGTTATCAAAAGTAGATCTCAGATGGTGCTTCCTTGAGTCAGATGAAGAAAAGTAAGGTGTGGGCATTCATATTGAGCCACAAGATAGTGCAAAGCAGGGTGGACGAGAGAACAAAGTTGATTATTTAAGATGTAAAACAGGGACATTTAGAATCAGTATGCTTGAGTGTGTAGGAGGTATTGTCTGAGACCCCAAAATTTTGGAGACTTAGAAGGGCCATTAATGGAAATTGGTCAGTGAATAAAGAAAAACAGCTAAGAAGATATTGAAATCTCTACTTAAGGGAAGTAGCCAGACCTAACCCTAACCCCAAAACTAGTTATGTTCTCTCTGATTATATTGAGCAAGTTAAATCTTACATCCTCTAGGGAAAAAAAATTGCCTATTTAAATATGTATTAGTGTATTCAGATTTCTTCTTAGTTTTCAAAACCTTATTTGAATTTTTTCCATAAAGAAGCTTATTAAAGAGCATGAGAATACAATAAAACTTTCTATTTAATATTTCAGTGACAATTTTATAATTGAGTCAAATGATTAAAAAGTGTTCTAATTTCTAATATATCTAGTTTATGCCTAATATTCTTAACATCTAACATCTGACATCTAACTTCTAACATCTTATCTCCAAATTTCTCTACAACAGTAATCAGACATCTGGATTAAAAGAAAAACTTAACATTTATCTTTCTAAAAGAGAGGCACTGGTCAGAAAGATAAAGCATCTCAGCTTTCTCCTACAGTAAAAATTCCCTATCTTGACTTCTTTCCAGTTATAAGACATCAAGTGATGCTGTATAATTATAAATGTTGATTTCCAAAAAATTCTAGTAGCCTGTCTGCTAACAACAAAGAAACTTTGACTTTCTCAATAAAGTGGTGCCTTGTGAACAGTTGTCATAAAATGATATGAGATCACTAGCCCCTATACATTGCCTTTGTTGTATTACTGCTCAGTTTACCTCAGAAAAAATTCCTATTTCCAGTGTCATTAATAGTGTAATAATAGTTCTTATCATTGTTACACTGAGCCTTAAATTTTCAGTTTTGCATTTTTAGGATATCTATCTAAATATTAGACATATTTTTGTTTACAGTATGTCCATATATTAAATGTGTAGTAATATATTAACTATCTTTAGTATATTATAAACCTTCACATCTGGTAACACTTGCATTTACTCCAAGATCTTACAAGAGATTTTCAAGTAAAACAGATACCTTCGAATCTGATGGCTGTATTAGAGCCCTTCTCACTCTCCTAGAGCCCTGTCATTGCTATTATAATGGAATCTATATAATGTGTCAGCCAGCCATGGGGACCCAAGACATGATTGGGTCAAGAACAGTTCTAAGCAATTCATAGCAGTGTCTTTTTTTTTTTTTTAAAGATTTTATCTATTTGTCAGAAAGAGAGACTGAGCACACGCAGACAGAGTGGCAGGCAGAGACAGAGAAGCAGGCTCCCTGCCGAGCATGGAGCCCGATGTGGGACTCGATCCCAGGACATTAGGATCATGAGCTGAGCCGAAGGCAGCCGCTCAACGAACTGAGCCACCCACGGGTCCCATAGCAGTGTCTTTTTAAATGGACATTTTAAATAGAACTGGCATTTGTGAGTGTCTTACACATCAGAAAGTAACAACAGCATCTTAATGTTCATCATGAGCTTCACTAAAACTTTTAATGATACTTAGTGTGCACCAGACACTGTCCTTACCATATACTGTATATAAATAAATTTTATCTCATTTAATCCTTATAAATCTTTGTGAGCTTTGTACTGTTATCCCCATTTTACAGATGAGAACCATTTAAGTGTATCTTTTCTTCCTTTGAAGGCAGACCTCTCATTTTGTTACCCTGGGTTTTGGTGTGTTTCTTCTCTCATCAAGTACCTATGCCATATAAATGGTGTAATCTACTGATGATGGTGACTCTTATCTCTAAAACAACCTCCTGGTTTTTCCATATATTTTAGGATTCAAGTCTACATTTCTCTGTTGAAGTACATGATGATTTGGTTTTTATTCCCTATCCTATTTACTGCTTATGCTTTCTGTGCCTTCCATGCAGACTTTCAATTTTAATCAATTCTTAATTACCCAAACTAATGAAGTGGAAAGAAGGTGTGGAAATTTTAAAATAACAGGCAGTCCCCAAATCATTTATGTTTAAATTTTGAGTATGTTTTGATGTGGTGCTCTGGAAATTCAGTTTAAGCTGAAAAATTGAAAACAGTTTATGAAGATCTGAAAAGCAGATGAATTTCCTTGGCCAAGCCCCTGGTTGGCTCTTCTTTGCAGCTCATTCCATGCTTGGAAATAGACAGCTGTCTTCTAATACCAGCAAAATAGACTTGACCTTTCAAGTCTCACTGGAAAAATTTCTGCTATCAGTGTTTGCTCCTTTGCCGTATCCATATCTGTAAGTTACACCTGGAAGTAATAGCTTTATAACATAGCAGCTACCAAGTACCAGACATTGTTTTAAGACATGCTTTGTATATATTAACGCATGCAGTCCTTAAAACAACCCTATGATATAGGTATTAATATTATTCTCATTTACATATGAGGACACTGAGGCACCAAAATGTTAAGTACTAAGATCACACAAACAGAATTTAAACTTAAGTTTTCTGGCTCCAGAGTCCATTCTTATAACCATTATGCAAACTGCCCCTCAGAAGAGAGCACTAGTTTAGGATGCTACTGGATGTAGTCATTAAACATTGTTTTAGCAAGGCATTTTATAACTTAAGTTTAACTCTTTTAAGTGGGTATATTAACCCTGTTGTACAGATGAAAGACTGGTTGAGGAACTTGTCCAAGTTTGTGCAATAAGGATTAGATCCAGAATTGAAATCCAATTTGAAATCAAAAGCCAATGTGAGAATTAATGAATTTACCCAAGAAACAGTCCTCCCTCTGATGGATTTTTGAAAAAACTGCATGAGATAAATTTATTTTAAAATTGGGTATTTTTTAGGGGTGCCTGGGTAGCAAATTCAGTTAAATGTTGGGCTCTGAGGTCATGATCTCAGGGTCATAAGATCGAGTCCTGTGTCTGGCTCTATGGTCAGCACAGAATCTGCTTAAGTTTCTCTCTCCCTCTCCCTCTTCCCCTACCCCACCCCCAGCACTCACTTATGCGCCTGCACTCTTGTCCTGTCTCTAAAATGAATAAATCTTTAAAACAGAATATTTTTAATAAATGAGGGAACTTTCCATTCAAAAAAATTCTACATTACATTTGTAAAGTACAAAATTCTTTAGTAAACTGAATATCATACCTTTTAAGCTAAGAATATGTTTTTAAAAGCAAAAAATCACATATTGTACAGATTTAGATCAGGAAGGAGAGAATTTCATTATTCATTGCATATCATAATGTCAACACTATCAAATATTAGTTGATAGTATTCCAAAATTGTTTTTCTTTTTGTCCTACATAGTGGAGAAAATAGAGCAATTTAAATATTGTAACAAAAAGTTAAATCATAGTTACTTCATCCTTTGAATTTTACTTACTGTAAATTGGAGTTTACATTTCACTATGAATACCAGACTACTCAAAATTCTTATATTCAAAATTAAAATTGGAACAAGGAAACATTTGAGTCCCTATAATTAACCTGCTACTTCATGCCTTTCTGATTTATTATAAAGCACTGCATCTGATATCTAATACTTGAAAAGCTAAAAGGGGTGTTATGGTGCTTTGATTTTATATCTCTATGCTTGCTCCATGTAAATACTAAAGTTTTCATAAAGCTTTAAGTCTAAGTAAAGAGGATAAAACAAATGAATGACATATTTACATATGCCTTAGGAAAAAAATCTTATTAACACTAAATGGAAACGTAAAATCTTACCAATGTAGAAAGCACTGGAACTGTGAAAACTAAAAAGTAAGCTATGTTTATCCTGCATAGTCTCATATTTCTCTTCATTGGCTAAATAAATGAGTGTTTTAAGATATCTGTGTCCTTTAAACAGCTAAATAAATAGCTTTACATAGTGAACTTTATATTAGATGTCAGAAATTCATATTTTACATAGGGTTTTGCTAAGGAAAGTTCATACATCAGCAACTAAAGGAAAATCACGTATTTTATTTTTAACATTGGAAGTATTTGCTACATACCTTTTAGAAAATGCAGCTCTCTTCAAATTTAAAATTCAAAGTTAATATAACAGATATTTACTGGTTTTTATTCATTTGGTAGTATCTTTATTATTGTTGCTGACACTATAATTATTTTTTAAAATGTGATTTTGACTTCTTTAAGGTTATGAAGGGCTTTTTTAAAATGTGAATTCCTAAGGGGAAATAGTGGGTTTAAAAACAAATGAAAAATGAAAATATTTAGGAAATAATTTGGCACAGGAACTTCCTTGAACACCTGATAATTGAGCATTTTTGATGTAGCCTTATACAGCATCTGACTTGCCTTCAACACCCTTTAACAGGGATAGAGCTTTGTGTACTAACTTTGTGTACTAAGTAGCTCTTGAGCTCATTATGCATTCTAATCAGATTTTAGAGTGGTTTTTGGAAATACAGATTTTAACTTTAAAAGAAAAACTGCTCCTCTATCAGTAGGTTAACCCCAATAGAGAATAATCTTTGGTGACTAAGAATGATGATTATAATTTTATATATATTTATATATATATATTAATTTTATATATAAA
Organism: Mellivora capensis; assembly: GCA_004024625.1. Lineage (NCBI taxonomy): Eukaryota > Metazoa > Chordata > Mammalia > Carnivora > Mustelidae > Mellivora > Mellivora capensis. The sequence continues at coordinate 18,541 of PISX010019007.1, forward strand.
ATATATATATTTTATATATAAAATAAATTTGAATTATTTTTCCTACAACATTTTCATTTATTCCCTGTTCAAGAACTACCTGAGACAGTGTCTGCTTTTTTTTAAGGTTTTCATTTCCAGTTCATGAATACAAACATACTGAAAATTTAACCTTCTGAAACATCAGCAAAATTCAGCTATGCCCAGAAAATTTAAGAAATCAGAATTTTGTTTGCACACTCTCAAAGGTAATGCTGAGTGTTTCTCCCATGATGTTTTCTTCCTCTTTGCTGCACTCTAGATCCCAGAAAGAGTTTTTAACCAGCTATTAAAAATAACCCATTTTAAGAATCTGCAGGAAGTGTGAGGTATTCATCAGTATATATTTACTGTCTGAAGCTGATGTAGCTGTAAGGTTTTTTAGATCCAATTGATCTATTGCGCATGTTCCCTCCCTAGGTTGCAGGACGTGCTTCTATTTGCATAAGGCCCTGGGCAAGGTTCTTTCTTGCATTGATTGGCCTGTCCAAGGCAGCCTGATGTGTTCTTGCATTGATCACTTTGTCTTTTCTTGGAAGACAGTGTTACACTGAGTTCATCTCAAACATTCTAGGGAGAAGGTAAAACTTTACTGCAGATGTCTCAGTTTTATTCAGATGTTCCTTTGAGTATAGGCCCTTTTTGCAAGGATAAGTATCTCTTTTTTTCTTAACTAATTTGGACGTTTCTGCAGTTTGAGTGCAGTGTAGACTAGATTATATTGAAAAAGCTACGTTAAAGAAAATTGCCAGAGTATATGCCATTTATCTTGTGCTATTTTTGTTTTTAAAACAGTGTATCTCACTTCCAGCTTAAAACCATTTTCTTTAAAGATGATCTCTTAAACCTAGGCATAAACTAAAATTTACTGGTGTTGTGATAGGTTACCACTTATCTTTACTAGCTGTATAGATTCCTTAGTTTCAGTGAGACATGCATTGCTTTGTGCGTTTAAGAAAATAAGGAGTTTTATTAGTTTCACAGTGAAACAGTAGTCCAGAATGACTTGCCTGTTACTATTCATCATTATTAGTAAGTAATGTAAATGTGAATGGTATGTGAAATATGGAAATTATTAAGCAGCTACATATCAGTATTAACTATGTAAACTTTATTTCATTATATCATAACTTTTGTGGTAGTGTGTTATTTGGTGATAATGGAAACCTGAGTTTAAAAATTAGGTCTTCAACCAAATCTATGAGAAGTTGAGCAATGAATGTTTTACAGTTTAGCCCTCTTTATTGGCTGGTCCTTAAATCAACATTTATATTGTCTGCCAAAGAACATATTTGCCTACACAGCTAATTATCAAGAAAATGCCCATTACCCCCAACCTATTTACTATATCTTTAGTGAGGAACTGGTGAGATGAACGTAGGCTTCTGTCAAGATGCAGGGCAATATCCTCCTCCTGGCCAGCTTGCTGTTTCACCAAAGCCTATGTGAATTTATGAGAAGGTTTACTTTTGGCAAAGATTTAGAAATGTGTCATGGCTGAATTTGATTATTGTGCTGTTGGTAATTAAACTCTGCTACTACAATTCCTTAATGGTTTCAGAAAGCATATTTAGTAACACTTTCTACAAATCAGGACATTTTCATATATGCTCTTTTATCTTCATTAAACAGGTCACTATTTCTGACTATTGTTAAAGTGTAGAAAATAAATGTCACAGAAAACCATTGCACCAATTATTTCACTCCATGGTGTCACTGTGGCCTCACTCGGTTTATCACAGGACCTAGAAACCTTCTATTTTAATAATTGTTTTGTAAAATTCGATAGGAAAATATAGAGATCACATTTCTTTTATTTGCGTCAGAAATGCTAGAATTCATACTTTAAAATTAAACCTGGAATGAATTCAATGTTTATTATACAAGGGCAATAACCATGTCAGGTTGTTAGATAATGTCACTTGCTGTTTTAAACGTGTCTCTAAAAGCTACAGCATTAATGAGGTACATACATGAGTTAGATGAAATTTTTTCATCAAGTGGAAATGTCAGTAAACAGTTATTATTAATTCAAATAACATGTGTTAGAAAACAGGGCCATATATTGGAAAAATTAATTTTGGGGGTGATTGAAGCTTAAATTAAAATGTGTTAAGTTGATCATTTATATATATATATATATATTCATATAAATAAGAAAAAAGATTCATAGAGTCATGATGTAATTTTTTCTAAAGTTTATTTATTTTTTTCTAAAGTTTAAATATAAGTTTGGTAGTTTGGGAAAATAACTTGTGAAAATACCAATGAAAAAAGCAAGAGAAAGTATTGAAATGAAAAACCTCTCTAGTTACTTAAAAACAGCTCTTCAAAACTGAATCCAATCTGTGGAAACATGGATATTACCTTGCAACTTTTGTTCAGTGCATCTCAACTTTGTGCAAGTATAGCTCTCTGAAATGGAATTGTATAGTGTTTGCACATTTTTTTCCAGCTAAAATGAAACGTACATCATCTTGCATAATTTACTTGTGTCTGGTGGTTAAATTTGCATATCTGAATGAGTAAGTATATATCTTAAGCTCTTGCTAGATGTAAAATAATCTCATGAGTGGAGGAGAGCTCTTTTACCTCAGAAGTCAGAGGAGTCTATATTTCACAGCAACCCATGATCAAACAAGCTAATTCAGATGCTGGAAAGTGCTTTTGCTTAGCTGTGTGGAAGAACCATTGACTGCATACAACCAACAAGTGTATGGTGCGACAGGAGATGCATTGAAAACCCCTTATAGGACTGAATAACAACCCCACATACAAGTGACCATGTGCAACTATGAATAGGTATAAATACACACTTCAGCTGGCCAGATTTTTTGCTCTATAATTCAGTCACAATTGCTGTATTTCTCCTCCAAATTTATACCACATAATCAGCTGCTTGAATGGACCCACACTAGAGAAATAATAATTCAGTATTTGGTGGGGGAGAAAAAGATCTTGGCCTCTGTGCTATTCTGTCAAGATGTTGTATCATGCCCACTCTTTTTATTACTGCTCAGGTACTACTCAGGACCTGAGACTTAGAAGAGTCCTCCAGACTTTCCCATGCAGGGATATCAAGGTCTGAATATGAAATATGTTCTCTGTGCTCAGTCTCTTTGTAAGACATATCTGAGGAAACTTGGTGGGGGAGGGGATGGGGTGGGCTTTGTTTTCAGGTGCTGGGAAACATAAAGATGGTGAAATAGCTGGTAAAAAGTTGTCCACTGAAATCCATTACTTTCCCCCTTATCTAATGAAGAAGCAAGAAATTGCTAAAAAACTTTCAAGCTTAATGGGTTTGCAAATACAGGAATAATTATTTTTAAATCATAGAAGGACGGATATACTGATTTCAGCCCTCTTCTCATTTTTTCCCTGTGACAAAGCATCATATATTTATTGATGATTTCTAGAAGTTACCATATTTCCAGTTTATCATATTGTAAATCTGAGAATTTCTAGTAACACCATGGTAACTTAGTAGTAAAAATTATTAATCATTAACTATGTATTAAAAATGTATCTCTTCATAAAATCTCAAAAAAGAGTGTTTTGTTTGTTTAATGATATACAGTTTGATCTTTCATCTTTAAGGATATGCTTGTAAATTTCCTGTCACTGTCTATGATAGTATATATAGCACTCTGGTTGCTTAAAAACTTAAGTTTTAATTGTAACTATGATTTTTAATTCACATTAGTATATGTAAAAGTTCTAAATTTTTCAAGATACAATTAAATATAAAAATCAGTAAGATATACTCTGTTTTATGCAAAAGTATTACTTTTCTGAAAATAAAGCAAATTAGAGGCTATATAATTTCTGAGTAAAATAATAGTCTACTACTTTTCTCTTACTTTTCCTCACTCCTGCCCCAAGATAGTATTTTAAGAAATGGTATGTATTGGTTAATAAGCAAGTACTGACCACTGTTGGTAAATATAACCAGCTGTAAATATTTAAAGTATCTCTGTGGCTAAAGAAATAATGTCAAAGACTAATATTTGCTTTCTGCTGTATTTGTTCTTTCCAACTTTTAACAATATTAAATCATTCCTGAAAGTATAGTACAGTTTTGCTTTATCATCCTGAAGAAAATGTTTTCAGCGTAATGATAGTTGTTGATTAAATATATATTATGGTCAATTATTTGATACGTATTTATGATTGTTTAAGTACGTGGAAGCACTTAATAATCTTTGTGATATCATATGCCTGAAGAGATAGTTACTTGAATACACGTATGTTAAGGAAATACCTTCCTTTGAAATCATTTAATCTCTTATACTCTTTTTCTGCCTCTAAGCACTTTACAAGAATCTTCTTGTTTGTAGCTCTTTAGAACACAGATGCAAAAGAAAATCTGTATTTGAACATTCTTAATGTAGGCTTTAGGAAGTTAAAGCTAAAAGCTCACATTGTGAAAATTTATCTTTTTGGTGTCTGTGTACATATACTTTCAAACTCTTTTATCTGAGATGTTCTAGAGAAGAATCAAATGTAATCATGGTCATGTTAATGCTGGTGATAGAATACACGGATTACAAACCTTTTCCCTTTCTTTTAACCTTATAGGAATAATAATAGCTCCTACTCACCATTTCTATCCAGCTGTGTGTGAACCTAGCTTCAGTCTTCATATTTCTAACCCAGCATCTTTCTCATTCAACAGGCATGGACCTGTTTATCTTACCCTTTCCTACAACACAGAAAAGCTGGCCCAGACATTTATTCATATATCCCCCAAATCTACACTTACAGAAATATTTTGTGTTAAGTCTAAAAAATTCTCAATTTTTACCTCTGAGGATGGAAGCTTTTCTTCATGGTGTTCCATTATCTCTTAGCTTTTAGAAGTCATCCCTCTCTTTTTCTTGGGTCTTTTGGGAAGTGATGTGGGTCAGTGGCAGGGTGGGGTTGGAAATCTCATATCACTTTGTGCCTACGTTAATAACAAATAATCGCCAAATATCTTATAGTGAAATTAAAGATGAAACTACAAATATCCATTAAAAACAAAGATTTGTAAAAGAGATAAAAGAACACAACTATTTCCTAGAAGTAATGTTTTTGCCTATTGAAGACTTATAGGAAAGTACTTGATGTTTAGTGCTAATTGCAATAGCATTTTGTTCAACCGTTCAGCAAAGTAAAAAATCGGGCCTCTCCCCTCACAATTATACAACTTTGGTTTTTCATTATCACCTATCTAAGCAGGTACCTATTTTTACTGATTTAGGATAAAATTCCCTTTCCTGCAGAAGTTTTAATGATGTAATGAAATAGGTATTAATACAATTAAATTGAACATAAATATGTCCATCTGCTTAACCTGAGATTTTAACAGCCCTGCCCAAGTTAAACTTCTTTAAAAAAACTCAACTGTGGGCATTTTACAACTTTTTACTAAATTTAAATGGTTGGAAGTGTCAAGTTTCTGCTTTAGCCAGAAGTTATAGTAAAAGTCCTAAATACCTATCAACTTTTAACTATCATTTGGACCTTGTGTTTATGCATACTAAACTATTGCGTTTACACTTTCCTCATTTTAAAGATGTAGCAATTTAAACGTACCCTGGAATCCTTTCATAAAAGACTAATTACGTTCCTTGCTTTTAAGACAGCAAACTGGTAATATGTGCATTACTGGTTTATGTGGGAAAGTAGTTGACAAATGATTTCCTATATAAATGCAGGTTTTAAATAGCCTTGAACTCCTTTTTTATTTTGCCTTGTATTTTTATGCAAATAAAATCTAGCAATTGGTTTTTATTAATTTGTTTTTCATTAGTAATTTCGTCATCATATATACCTAGTCCTCTGGCTTTTTCTGTCCTTTTTATTTATCATTTTTATTTGTATGGGTGTTTTCTTTTACATTGTTTTTGTTTGTTTGTCAGTTTTCATTTATGGGTTCTATATCAAAAATTGCTATTGATAAACTAGTAACTTAGTATTTTATTGAAGGAGAAGCTAAGTTTACCTTTTTTGTCATCTATATCACTCTGTAGATATCTCATTGCTCTTTAAAAATAACTTCTAAGTTTTCTCATAGATTATATTGAGAAAGATTATTACTCAGTTCAGTTCCATACAGTATGTATAATTTTTTTTATATTTTAATTTTGTGTGTTGCATTTTCTTCTAAAGACAAATGTAGATTTTATCTATTTGTATTTCAAATTTTAGGATCCAGTATTCAGAACATGCACCGTAAAAGTTAGACTGTTTTTAAAATCAGTCTTTAATACAGGCTAAATATGCTAATCTTCGCGTACCAGCAAAAAAGAGAAAAAATGTTTAAACACTCATTACAGGTTTAATTATAGTTTCGGATGGGTTTTCGGACTCCATTCTGGCCATTCCGCTTTAGCCATTCAGGCCATGCTGCCTGTATTGTGTATTCAGCAGTTCCTATTAGACGTCTTCACAGTGACTGATTCTGCTGGGCTTGCTGACACCCGCTTCATGCATGGCCTGCTGTGCTGGGTGGAATATTTTTTCTGAGCTGCCTGGAACATTAAAGACATCTTGGCCATGTCAGTCTGTGTACAGTGTGTGTATGTGTGTGTGTGTGTTCATGTGAGTATGCATTCCTGAGCAAATCAGTATTAAAGAAATGATTAGGTGGCTTAATTTTATATACATGTAAAATTTAAAATTTGAATAATGATGGATTTATAATTTATTACTGCATATATTTTTAATAATTTTAGTTCAGTCAACATTAGCAAGTTTCCTTTAGCTTTTAGTGTCTGTAATTATTGACACTAGGGGGCACTGCTTATCCTCAGTTGCATCTTTCTTCAGGAAATGAGTAAAAATACTCAGCTGATTTCTGTGCTCCTACTTTAATTAACAATTGAATTTAGAGAACTCTAGACTCTTTAATTCTTTGTTATTTTGGTTTTATTTCAAATGCCTATATGTAGTGCTAACAAAGGGGGTGGAGCTATTGATTCTCACAAACAAATACAGTATCCAGTGCCCCATACAGTAACTTTTTTTTTCCCCATTGGAAATGTCATTCTTGGCAAAACCAGAAGGGCAAGTTTGCCCAGTGATGAGGTTTAGATCCCTTGCCAGCTGTGCTTCTAGCCAGCAAGTGTGATGAACAGCTTTTGAAATCAAGTGAGAGAAAGCATTCAAGAGTTAGTGTGATTCATTTGGATAAAGGTCAAGAGAAAGATAAGCAAAGCATAAGAATGAAGAGCACAAATAGCAATAATTTGTACCTTTTTTGCTTATAGAATTTCACTGGTCTTATTTGTAATTTTTAAGCACGTACTTAGTTCAAAAGTGACCTGCAGTTTTTCTAAAGTATTTTAAAGACTGAATTTAATCTTGTAATTTAGGTGATCACTTAAAAATGAGTAGAGAAAAGTGGATTCATGACTTTTCATAACTATATTTATGGATTAGAACCATGACTACTAGTTGATAATCAGATGACAACACAACACAAATGACAACACAAAACTGAACTTTTTCAGTTAGCAATGATCATTTTATCTTCTTAAAAATGTAAAGGTTTATTCTGTTCATTCTTTAGAATCTTAATGTCTATTCTAAGCCTAAATACTCATGTTCACACTAAGGAACTACCTGTAACCTCTAAGGACATTAGTGAGTTTGTTCTATTTTTAAAATAAAACTCTCCCCCGACCCACCCTCCTGCTGTCCCCCTATCCAAAGGTGGAAAGCAATCAGTGGTCTATAAAATAAAGACAACTATTTTTTTCTGTTCTCCTAATTAATCAGATCTGTGGGAGAACTGGTAAAGTTGTTATATTCTTCTTCTTTATAGTTGTAGCCAACCATACATTATATACTGGAAAACATTCAGTTAGATCATGCCCTGGTTTTATTAGCTAAAGATACTGATTTTTAACTGAGTAATTAGAAATTAAGTATCTTTATAGAGTTTAAACTTTTGATGGCATACATTTTACATCCAGACCAAAAAGGGACAAAAATATTGCTAGTATAGAGAAGCTTGATCTGAATACCAGTAAAGTACCGGAGCATAAACTGATGGGCAGTTTTAAACAAAATTTATAAAATACCTTTGTTTTGTGGGACTCCATATTGGGTTCTACTACGTGGGTATTATAATGAGAAATTATTTAAAATTTTTCACAGAGAAATTGATATGTGCATTATCATGGTTGATTTTTTTTCCTTTTCTAATTTTCCAAGGTGATTTCTTGATGTTTATTGAACAAGGTATGCTTTTAAATACATTGAGTGACTACTTTGGTGAGATTTCTTAGGGGAATAAAACTTTCAAGGTTAATATACAGTTCATAGAGAAATATCATCTGTTAGTTTTCTTACAAGTATTTTTCTTATTATTCCTGTGTAATATAATATAAAAGCATTAGCTAATTTAGCCTTATCTCTCATCTTCAGTAATAGATTTGTCACTTGCTAAAAATAGACACCCCCTATGTAGACCTTACCAGTTCGTAAACAAAACACTGATTAGTTAGTATGGGGCAGCTTTTGTTACATTCACCATTTTATAATTTGAAATGTTATTTTCCTAGTACTCACCATCTACAAGCAATCAGATGCCAGCCCATTTATAATAGGTTTTTCTCCTCCTAGCAGGACATTGCTTTTGGCTATAAAAAGTTAATTTCAGATCCTGATATACTTGCATTAATTTTTGAGACAGTGGCTGAGTGTAGTACAGCAAAGAATAACATGAACATCACACCACTGTGCTGTAGCTAATCGTTTATTACCTCAAGCCAGGGAAGCAGTGTTAATGTGAAGGCCGCAGTATGTCTATGGAAAAGATGGAAACCGACAAAAAGGTCTTAGAGGTGGCTTCCTAAAGGTCTTGAAAGAGGGGAACAAGAAGAAAGAGAAACAATAGCAACACTATCAGAAGGGGTATGTTTCAATACCCCTTACAGTGCTGGACATATTTGGAATTTTTTTATGATTAAAACAAATTACTATCTTGAATAACAGACCCCATCTTCTCTCCAAAGATCTTTGCTTCAGAATGGGAAAGCTCATGGTAATGTTATCTTTTCAGAACCATAAGTGTTCTCTAAAAAACATATGACTGAGATGTTCATCAGCTGGGATGTTTGCTGTGATTCACCAATAAATTTGAATAATTTGACATAATTTCTGACAAAGATGAATGTTTCCACATTCATTTCCATAGTAAGACAGTATCTACATGAAGAAACCAGTTTGACTGACTTTACCTACCATATTGACCAGAAAAAGAACAAAACAACAGCCATTTAGTCCACAGAATTAAAGCAGTTTATGTGTACAAACCACCATGATGGCCTATCATCCCCAAAACTTGCATAAGAGTATGTCACCGTGGAGCCTATAGTATTACAAGAAGGCATAGCACAAGGACAAATCATCAAGGACCTCATGGCACACATGCCTTTAGGCAGTGTGGAGTGGCATAGAATAAAGGAGAAGCATTATCATTTGTGGAATTTGGGGTTACAGCTAGGGCAATCCCGTGTCTTTTGGAACTAGAGGCTGCCTGTCAGTCTTTTCATCTTTTTCTCATCTGTACAGAAAGGAACTGGACTAGGTAATTTCTGATGTCCCTAACAACTTTCCATTCTTCTCTTCAATATTATAGGTAGAGCCGTATCAGCATTAATTAATATTTACTGGTTTCTGTAAACTGTGATGCTACTTGTAGTCATTCTTTTCTGTAAAACACCATAAGAGCTATAACTGCCATGTATTCGTGACTGTTCGAATGTATGTCTTAAGGCATTAGGGTCTAACTCATCCACTCCCACGGGCCATTAAAAAGTGGTATCAATATCAAATTAACAACTAGAAACATTTGATTCAAGTACTGGAAAATTCAGCAATGAGTTATTGTCTTTTTCTGTGTGAGAAGGAAAATGACTAATAGATCATAGTACGTTCTGGTGGTTACGTAGGAAGAGACAGACTTAGGGAAGCTGACAACTTAGTGACAGAAAGTAGTATGGTAGATTTCATGATGACACCCACAGTGAGGAATGGCAGATTGGGTTCTTGTGAAAGGGGCTTAGGATCAGAACTATGGAAATTCAACATTTGTTCCTCATGCCTATGCATTGTCTTCTTTTGTGCTCTGTCTGTGGCAGTATCTTTTTTTCCCCTGTCTTGTTACACTCCTGATTATGATAACCTTCCCTACAAGGAGTCACTGTTTCTTTTTCACTGAAGATTTCTTCTTTTAACTTCTCTTGAATGTCATTCACAGGCCTCCCTTCAGACACATTGTTGTTTTGTTGATATTTGACCTCCATTCTCTCATACATACATGTCTAGGAGGACAGCGTAGAAAGTACTGACTGACCCTTTCCCTTTCGACTTATCTCTTCAATAAAGTTTTTCTGAAAGCACCTCTCTTGTTCGCCCATTTCCGCACCATGTCTATTTCATTTATAAGCTCATTACATGAAACCTATGTGTAATTCTGTTTTGTATATTTTCTTTTATATTATTCACACTCAGGAAAGTAGTGTAAGAATTTCAGTCTGTAGTGCTGTCAGTCTATCACCTTTCATGCACTACTCTAAAAATTCAAAAATTCAAATGAAGTAATTACCCTGATATGAAACAGTGACATATAATTGAATTTCTAAATTAGTGAACTCCTGACTCCTTTTTACATCTTTGCCATTTTATAGGATTTCATACTGGCTAAACTGGCTACTTAACAAAAGGTGTGATGCAACAAAAATTCTGCCTCCTACTATAATAAATACTGATGCTTATTAAACATCATGCACTGTGCTGAGTATATTTACTTTAGGTTTCTTGCAGTTTGAGTTATTTCATACTCATGAAACAGAGGCAGTATTTAATGATAGTGAAATATAGACCCTAAATCACTGCCTCAACGAGTGGAATCTCCCCCAAAGAAGTGCTGGTGAACAGAAACATGAAGGAAAATGGAATTTTTAAAAAATAGCCCAGAGAATAATTCTCCTTCATTCACACATCAGGCCTTCCTCGGTATAAATTTTTCACTGCCATCTTGCATCAGAGCTGTCATCAGATGTCTAAATGATAGGTTTCAGGGTTCTCCTCTTCCTGTTAGTGATCTGAAGTGCTACTCCAGCGTTTTCCATTACAGTAGGTATTGATAGAGGACACTTGGTATATAGCAACTGTTGTTTACAGTTCACTAGTATATGAACTCAGAAGTGCTCTTTTACTGCATATGGTATATGTGTATGTGCTCTATCTGTGAAATGAAGATATCGCCATATACATAGAGATAAATAGTTACTTTCGTTCCAACCCCATCTTTTCTTCCACTTAATGTTTATATGGTTTTGTGCAGTAAATACAATCCTAGAGGGTCCTATCTCAGATGAATTTATTTCAAACTATTCAAACAGACTTTACTTACTTTATCACTTCAGAAATGTGAGATGGGCTTTCATAAGAAAAATGACACCAACATATAATCAGAATCATATTTTAAAATCCCAACTTAAAGGATTGTCCTCTGTTTGTTGGTCAGTAGAGTGCATTTAAACAGCCCTCATAAGTAGTTAGTTGAATAGAAATTTCTTCCAGCAACAGTATTCACTTGAATGTTTAAGCAGGCACACAAGCTCCAAGTACTTAGCATAAGCTCCCAGGTAGAAGAGCCATCTGGAGATTCTTGTTCAAATATTTTCAAACAATGGAGGAAGTCTGTGACTTATACTTATTATAATAATGCCACTTTCCCCTTAAAAATGGGTATTAGCCTCTTTCCAATGTTTGGTAACTCTAGTAACCCACAATTGATTAACACATCCTGTTTTAAGAATATTTAGGTGGTCTTGCTTTCCTGTATCACCGGGTCAATGCCTACCTTGGAATCTAAAAATAAGAGCCCCCCCCCTCCAATTTATGCCCCACATCTTTGCATAAACCTGAGCCCTGCATTTGGAGAAATATGATCAAATGAAGATTACCCTCCATTTCTAGAAGCAAAAGACTCAGAACCATCTCAGGACACAGAGTAACTAAGATCTGGAAAGAATCAAAGTCTTAATTCTCCTTATTCAGTCCCCAAATTCATACAGCTCAGTCTTTATCTTCTTTATATCATAAAGGCTGAGATTTGAAAAGCCAACCCAACTGCTTTTACAGTGAAACCTCTCTGTTGATGCTCACCCTTCCTTTTCCCCTACCAGTACCACCAGGTTTGAGTTTATCGTGGCAGACATTAAGTGACTGTTGCATACTTTATTTAAAGCTTGGAATTATTCTGCATTCAGATTTGAAACCACAAGGATACCTTGCTTTATCTGACATATATATTTCATTTGAAATCCAGGAAATCAAATCATTCCCAATGGATTTGTAAGATAATTTTGAAATTTTGTGATTTTTATCTCTTTATGCTTTTAATAGTCAGTGTGTCTTCATATTTTGACTTTGTGTTTTTCTCTTATAATCTTTAGTTGGGGGGATAATGCAAAATTTGACAGGATAGATAATGTATTAGATTATGAGAGATCAAAAATCCAAGAGAAATGTACTTGATCTCAGAGATATTCGTGAGTTAAATCATAATGCAATCTTGAGTACATAATGCAATCTTGAGTACACATAATGCAATCTTGAGTACAGTAAAATGCCAGGCAGATTGGAAAGACAATTTAGATTTTTTTTAAGATTTTATTTATTTGAGAGAAGGAATACCGAGGGAGAGAGAGAAGTGGACTCCCCACCGAGCAGGGAACCAAACGTGGGGCTCCATCCCTGGACCATGAAATCATGACCTGAGCCAAAGGCAGATGTTTAACTGACTGAGCCACCCAGGTGCCCCTAGAATGATTTAGATTTGAATGGACAATTTCAGTTATGGCCTGTGGTGGATATTGTGATACACTGCCCAGTTGCTCCTTCAGAAAAGGATGAGTTGCCCCAACTCTTGGGAGTGCTTTCAGCAGACGGCTTTCAGCTGTCAACCCCTTCAAGGATTGCCTTGGCTTTTGTGGGGCCCATATTCAAAGACAGAGCAGTATGGGAGATTAAAGGCCAAGCCATCTGGGCCCATCTTGGAAAGACTCTGAAAGGTCATTCTAGGTCCAGAGCTTCTTGGAGTTGTACAAGATTGTCGTTAGACCTCCATCTTAACCTGGCTTCTCTCTCTCTGCCCATTCCTGCTTTGTTTCCCACCCACCCTCATCCGATGCTTCCACCACCTTCCTCAGATGTTGATCGTAAGAACACTCCTTTGTGAACATCCTGTATGCTAAATTCCATTTCAGAGTCTGTTTCCTCGGGAACCCAACCTAGATATGGTCTATTTCTAAATACACCAAACCAGACATCACTCTAACTTGTTAGCCATCACTTTACCCGATCTAGTCCATTTCTGTAAATAGCATCTCTGTTCATTCCACATATAGTTTCTGAGCACCTGTGATACGTCAGTCATTGCAGTGGTGATGTGTTACTGACCTGGCAAATATGATCTTGCCCTCATGGAGCCTACATCTCAGTGGGAAAGAAAGACTGTGAACAAAGCATTACCAGTGTAACAAGTATTTCCAAAGTGAATACGTAAGGTGTTATATACAGATAGCCATGATGTAAGAACATGGGATTTGGAGTTAAAAGATCTAGCAGTGCCACTTAAGAACTCTATAAATATGGGCAAGTCACTTACTTTCTCTAAACAGCAATTTCCTCATCTAAAAAATAGGTACATAATCCCTCAACTACTTAAAAAGAAATTGTTCTGTCTAATGAAATCATCTGTCTGTAAGTACTCGGCATATTAAAGAGCTCTAAGAACTGATCTGAACATGCCTTCCATCCTAAATTGTGAATTCTTCCCAAAGGGTCAGAAATTTTGTTTTCCTCAACTTTGTAGTAATAGTGCTTTACCTAAAACAGTTGGTAAATTAGAATATCACTTTCCCTGCTAATGCTAGGTAACAGGGTATACAGTCCTCAAAATATATTGAAAATGGTACAGGCAATTGGAACCTTTTTTTTTTTTACGAAAACCTGAGTTTTTTACAAAAATATTATGAAAGGTATAACATAACTGAAAACTTTAGTAAAATTTCAAATACAGCAGACATCTATGTGGAACTTCAGAGCAAAGATTTCTTTTTTTCCAGGTCTCAGGAGGTATAATTGATGACTGAAAATTGTATATATTTAAGGTATACAACCTGATAACCTCGATATCTGTGTACATTGTGTAATATTCACCACAGCCAGGTCAGGCAGCATGTCCATCACCTCACACCTAACTAATGTAAAGCCTTTTAAGAAAAATTTGTTAATTAACACAATCTCCAATACTCTGGTTATCTACTATATATCTTTGTGGCAGGAAATCTTACCTCTTTACCTTTCTTTTTCCCAGACCAAAATAAAATGGTATGCTTTAAAACGTAAGGGTATGAACACTTTCCCAAGTGGATGCCTATTCCTTGCGTCTGCCTGACCTGATGAAATCTTTTGCCGCAAGTTTTTAAACTGTTCAATGATTGACAAATTCTGTATATATGGTAGTATTTCTAGCACTTACCGATCGATCGGGGTGCATAAGTAATTTTTAGACTTAGTGTTGTGAACATGCTTATGACTTACTTGCATCAGAAACATCTCTGGGTATATAATATACATAGGCTTTACTAAGTTTTCTCATTTTCCCATCTAAGACTCTGTATAGTCCCCCATTAAACATCTCCTTTGTAAGCCTGCCTTAGTTTTTTGGACTGGCAGTGTTTAGTTCTTATCTACATGTTTACAATATATCCACTTCCTATATGTTCGTTGTAATTTTTATAACTGTGTTTTAGAATATCTCGCCTGCTTGTGATCAGCCTTATAACATTCCATAATAAAACATTTTAATCAAATAAGTCACCTTGATGAATCCTTACACTGTTTTCTTAATATATGACCTCTTTTATTTTTTTCCTTGTAATTAACTTGCTATTTTCTTGATTGATGACGTTTTTCAGACTGTTGCCTTTATTCTCTCATTGTATGTTTTTGTAAAGTACTGGTCTTCTCTTCCAGCTCCCGGATTGTCAATCGCTTAATATTTGTTTTTTTCTTTCTTTCTTTTTCTTTTAAATCTTCCTTGCCTATGCCTTTTTTGTTGCTGAAGGAGCCTGCACGTGGCAGCATAGTCCAGGCAGGAAAGGAAAAGGAAGTTATTACTGCTCTCTCCTGGCCGCCTGCAATACTAAATCATAACTTGCCATTCCCTAACTGGTGGCTGGAGACTTATCTTCATAAATACATGTGACCCAAGAAGTTTCAGTTTACATACCCTATCCCTTGGGGTTCTTGCCTGTGGAGAGCCTTTTCCTTCCTGAAATTAGACAAAGGTTGTAAGAATTGAAGCTGGGGCTTCAAAGCACAGGAAAAGAGAATGTTGTCTTATCCTGTTGCTACAGTGGGGCTCCAGCTGGCCATGTTTATCTACCCAGGGTGTGAAGCTGCGTGTCCATCTGTGAGGGGCTCAGCACAGTGCTCAGGCTTGCCCTTAAATTTTGAACTTAGGAACTTCTGGAAGGATTTCTTGTGTGTTTTCCTACATGGTTATTTTTACAGTGACAGCTCTAGAGCTTTTGGGTATAAGCTTAAATTGTTAAGCATTGAAACTTTGTAAGATTTACCTGTTCACTAGAGTAACATTTAACTTCTGTTATACTTACATAAATAATGACCATATAATTTACCATCCAAACCAGAGCACTTTTAACAGTGGAAAGAGAGACTATTAATAATTATGCCAGGTCCATGGTTATAAACCAGGAGTGTCCTGGGCTAGCTAGAATGTATAATCATCCTATGTGTGCCTAATTATTTTCTTTACAAACATTTAAGCGAGCCCAGATCACTTTCCGTAATTGAAGAGGTGGAGGAGGGCTGCAGTAATTGTCTGACACATAACTGCTTTGTGAACTGTACAAATGTGGATGTCACTGAAGAGTACATAGATGCCATATTTGAAAGAAGAACAGATTTCAGAAACTAAAAATGAGTGTCAAGGTAATAATGATAGTAGCTGACAATATTGATTGCTCACATGATTTATGTCTGTTATCCTTCAGCGATCTTACGCGGCGAGGACTATTATTATTCCCATTTTTGTATTCTTATAATGATAACCAAAAATTAAAACTTAAGGACATGGAACTCCAAAGCGTATGCATGCTTTAAACTACAACACTGTAGTTCTTTCCTCTGGACATATTTTATATCTCTGTGATTATCTTTTTTAAAATGAAGTCAGCTATCCTCCTTCTACATAGGAAACAAAGTGGTGAGGGGACTCTGTGCCAGCTTGGCACTGCTAAGCCATGGCTCCATGCTTTGTTGCTGGCCCATGTAATTCTGAAAGGGTTCACTGATGGCAGGAAACTAGAGCTGCCACAGTATGGCTTCAACAATTCTGTTTTAATTTTTAAGTGCAGAGTGCTATTACAGGTCTAGTATTCTGATTACAAGATTTTAAACAAACACAATAATCACCTCTTTCATTTTCTCTTTTATGGACCTGTGTCTTTTTTTAAAACAGTATTTGTCATTAAATGTATTCTTTTTTTTTTTGATGTATTCTAAGGTAAGCTTCTGCTACCTTCTACACTGAGAAAGGGGAATGCATGCACAAGTTTACAAATATGGAGTAGTTTGCATTGTGTGCTTTTATGGTATCATCTATTATAATTGTGTACTATGCACCAAGTCCCCCACTAGTCACTTTATATTCAGTTCAACTGACAATAAGTCCGTGATGTAAGTGTATTTATCATCTCCCTCTTAACCTGTGATGAAATTGAGACCCAGCAAAGTTGAAGTAATCCACTCAAAGTATCATTATCGGAAGTGGCAGAACAGGGATTTGAACCCAGAGAATCTGATTCCAAAGTCCTTGAACCTAACCACTGCATTCCTTATGAAGACTGCCCTCTTGAAAGTTTCTACTTCCAAATAATAATAATAATAATAATAATAATAATAATAATAATAATAATGGAGAGATTGAGAGAGAGAGAGAGAAGTGAATGCAGATTACAAATGTGAATTGCGAGTAGCATGTGAAAGCTGAATGTCATACTTGTCTGGATTTCCTGCTAGGCAGTTTAGTCCTCATATTTCATCTACTGAAGTGTGTGGATTTCATACTAATCACTAGAGGTGCTTCAAGAGCCTTGGGTTACAGGACCAAGGTTTTAATATTGCGGCAAAAGTGGTATTTGTTCTGTGAATAGCGCACTATTGGGATTGACATGTACAAAAGAAGCTTCAAGAAGACATTAACAGGAAAGACTCTGCCAAACTCAGTGTCGGCTGATTAGTCATCTTGGCCCAGTGTGCACTTTCAACCCAGTGGGGCTGATAGCACACAGGGCAGTGTGCCATGAGCCAGGAGATGTACAGGCACAGATGTAAAGTGATGGGAGAGGTTTGTGGTAAAGGAGCATCGTTTGTCAAACTACATAAACAGTAAACCCAAGTAGAAGCACTGAGTGTAAGTATAATCTGCATGACAAAAATGTGAAAAAGTACCACCTTTTCATACTTTTCAAACCTTCGAAATGACTTAATCTGAAATCTTAACTCTAGGAACTCTAGAGGGAGCTAATCTATTTATAAACACACACACACACACACACACACACACATTTTTAAAGACATCTCAAACCTCAACCGTGCTATTAACCAGACTGATGATTCATTCATGCTCATGCAGTAGTAATGATCCTCAGATTTATATATGTACAGTAGTGTCAGATCCTAATCTGATGGAGACATGCATTATTTGATTTTCTTTCAGAATATTCTTTCCTGTACAAGTGATTCACATGCTCTAACCCTCAGCGTGCATATGTGTAACACATGTCAGAATTTTAAAGGAAGGTAATGACTTTTGCTGATGAAAGACATTAAAACATTTCCCTCAAAAACATGTTTAAAACATACATGCTAATATAGATATGGGCTTGTATGCACATATATACAAACCTTGCTCCAGCCCACACTGGCTTCTTTCAGGAGGGCCCCTTGGACTTTAAAATGTAAGACAATTTATTCTGAGTCCTATAGCTGCTGAGCCAAAAATATGGGAAAATGAAATTACTCGCTTCTTTTAGGTTAGTGTGAAGACAAACCCAATGCAGGGTTCACTTCTTTAGGTTGAGAGTATTGAACCTAGGATTGGGTTGGATTCATAATTTCCAAAACCCAAGAGCCTCCACTAGAGATATGAAACTACCTCCAAAAGCTCATGGAAGAGCATCCCCTTAACATCACTATCTCCCTGCCTTCGGAAGCTTATCTTCTAAGCTAAGACAAGTGGACAGCACATTTTTAACTTAATTTCATGGAAGTAAAAGAGTCTTTGTGTTTTCCTTTCCTAAAAGTAACTCACGATAGACTTGTAGAAGAAATGAAATAGGGGCACCTGGGTGGCTCAGTCGGTTGAGAATCCTACTCTTGATTTCAGCTCAGGTCATGATCTCAGGGTCCTGGGATCAAGCCTTGCATAGGGCTCTACTGCGCTCAGCGTGGATTCTGCTTCTCCCTCTCCCTCTCTTCCTCTCCCTCTCTTTCTCTCCCTCTCTCGCTCTCATTCTCTCAAATAAATAAATAAATAAAATCTTCAAAAAAAAGAGAAAGGACTGCAGCAGGTACAGAAAGGGGATTAAGAAACTTCTAGGGGGACATGAGGCATTTGGATTTGGCCAGATACTTCTGTGAAGATAGTAGGCAGGTGCTCCATTTGAGGGCCTTGCAGAGAGCATGGTGAGGCAAGTTAAGTGGACAGAAATGGTCTGTGGAATTTCAGGGGAGAGAAAGTAGCAGGAAGGGCTGGCCAGTAGTGCACATGGAGGGAAGCACAGGTGGATGCTGCTGACTCTGGCCTTCCTACACCTTCTCTCTGGTGCCCTGCTCTTCATTTCACCAAATACTCTCGGGCTCTGAGCAGCTCTCTTATTTTGTTACAGTTACTTAATGTTTAAAATGTTACTCTGGAAGAAAACAAATAATACTAGGAGATTTTTTTCCTCTCAACTTCAACTCCCATCAAAAAGTTTACTAGTAGGATGAACCTGCATACAGATGGTATACGTTTTTAATCTGTTCAAAGTACTTCATATTGATTGGGTTAGTGAAACTTTTGTCAGACTGGTAACATGCAGTGCACAGAAGGAATGAGCAGATTAATTGTGTAGATGCTAAGGTGAGAGGACTGTGAAGAGATAGGTCGCACTAAGAAGGGGAAACAATAATATCAGGTGACAGCAGCACATACTTTGTATTAATTCTCAAATCATCAATATGATTTATGGAAATATGTAGCTTGCCCTCTTATCCTAGACATCATTTTATTTTAGAACTGTAATAATAATTTTTAAATGCTGTTGATAGTCTGGTTTTGCACATGGCTGATTTCTATCTTAGCATGATTTTTATAATTCCAACACTCCTTACCAGTATGGATTTGGTTTTTTTAAATATTTTTTTAAATGTCCAAATCAGGGGCACCTGGGTGGCTCAGCCATTTAAGCATCTGCCTTCCAGTAAGGTTATGATCCCAGAGTCCTGGGATGGAGCCCTGTATCGGGCTCCCTACTTGGCAGGGAGTCTGTTTCTTCCTCTGCCTCTCCCCCAAGTCATGCCCTCTCTCTCACACTCTCTCTCAAATAAATAAATAAAATCTGCAGCGCCTGGGTGTCTCAGTTGTTAAGCAACTGCCTTCGGCTCAGGTCATGATCCCAGAGTCCTGGGATCTGGGCCTGCATCGGGTTCTCTGCTCAGCAAGACGCCTGCTTCTCCCACTCCCACTCCCTCTGCTTGTGTTCCCTATCTCAGTATGTCTCTCTCTGTCTGAAATACTATAAAGAAAAGGGAATTAATCAAATGAGTTCATTTATGTAAGAGTAGTATGATATATTACTGAAAAATGGACCCCTTGTGACACATATGAAAGAACGCAGGACTGCAAAGACATGGACAGTTTAGAGTTGTGTGGCCCTTAACCAGTTTCTTAGCCTCAACCAGTTTCCTCCTCCACAGATGGGGAAAATAATACAAGTTTTACATACATTTTAATATTATTTCAGAATAAAATAAGAATGATGGTGTATTCATTTTTTTCCCTTTTTTTATTTCATTTCTTTTCAGCATAACAGAATTCATAGTTTTACACCACACCCAGTGCTCCACGCAATGCGTGCCCTCCATAATACCTACTACCTGGCTCCCCCAACCTCCCACCCCCCGCCCCTCCAAAACCCTCAGGTTGTTTTTCAGAGTCCATACTCTCTCATGGTTCATCTCCCCCACCCAATTTCCCTCAACTCCCTTCTCCTCTCCATCTCCCCATGTCCTCCGTGTTATTTGTTATGCTCCGCAAATAAGTGAAACCATATGATAATTGACTCTCTCTGCTTGACTTATTTCACTCAGCATAATCTCTTCCAGTCCCGTCCATGTTGCTACAAAAGTTGGGCATTCATCCTTTCTGATGGAGGCATAATGCTCCATAGTGTATATGGACCACATCTTCCTTATCCATTCATCCGTTGAAGGGCATCTTGGTTCTTTCCACAGTTTGGTGACCGTGGCCATTGCTGCTCTAAACATTGGGGTACA
>PISX010019008.1:0-39228 GCA_004024625.1 Mellivora capensis
GGGGGTGGGAGGTGGGAAGCAGGGTTGACGCAAGGAAACAAAGGATAAAGGGAGAGGCAGTAATGGTTGCAATGGTTTGAACTGGTACAGTGAGGAAACTGATGGAACATGCACTCCAAGGAGACCCTGACAGAAGTGACTGAGCCCTAGCAAAAGTGTGAAGACAGAATTCAAAGTGGTCAGAACTGAGGGGAGGCTCTGTGATGACAGAGGGATGAGCAAGGGTCAATTGGTGACCACTGGAAAAGAGTAATTAGAATCAGTGTTTCTTCATGTTAATGACTCTCAAAGAATCCCAAGTCAAAATGCTCTGCTTTGGCTGATGGGACAAGGGATCAGGAGTAGTGCAAGGCGTGGGAGAAGTTTGAAAAGGAATTTTAATCCTCTGGTCTGCCAGAGCTAGGGAAGAGGTAGAGTAGGCAAGGGACCAGTGTGGGTTGTCAACAACTTCTCGGCATTTTCTCTGGCTTCCCCACTGTCTAGAGACTAGACTCTCTCACAACATCCATCTTCCAGGTACACTGCACTTCTTCACCATCATGATATATTAAATTCCTTTTCAGCTTTGATTTTCTTCATGCTCACAGCAGACTAGAGTGTGCAAAGTACAAAGTCAGCCGTTCTACTTACAAGAGGCTGGGACATCCTGTTCCATAAACATCTGTCATGAGACCAAAATAACCCACGTCTTTAGTGGCCAAATTTTAACAGCTATAAACTGCTTCCTGCTTTTAGTACAGAATCACTGACAAAATTCTTATTTTGGGGGTCCCACTGTTTAAAATAAAGGAGCATCTGAGTGGCTTAGTCGGTTAAGCATTTAACTCTTGATTTTAGCTCAGGTCAGGATTTCAGGGTTGCGAGATCAATCCTCATGCGGGGCTCCATGCTCAGTCTGGAGTCTAATTCTCTCTCTTTCCCTCTCCCACTACCCCTCTCTCTGCTTGCCCTCTCTCTCTCTAAAATAAATAAATCTTTTAAAAAACAAATAAATAGGGGTGCCTGGGTGGCTCAGTCATTGTCTACCTTCAGCTCAGGTCATGAACCTGGGGTCCTGGGATCGAGCCCCACATCAGGCTCCCTACTCAGCAGGAAGCCTGCTTCTTCCTCTCACTCCCCCACTTGTGTTTCCTCTCTCATTCTACCTCTGACAAATAAATAAACAAATAGATAAATCTTTTAAAAAAGTAAAAACATTTCTAAAAATACAAATAAATGTATTATAGAAGATTCAAATATGTGTGAAGAAGAAATTAAAAGTCATCCACAATATCATCACCTAATGAAAACTACCAATAACATGTTACAACCAGCCTGCTCCATACACACATTTTTCATATATCCTGCACTCAGTCATATACTCTATACTATTTTTCAGCTTTCTTCTTACCAATATTTTGTGTCTCCATTAACAAGACAATGAATATGATTTTACATTATTCTTAACTGTAAAACATCCTCATGTGTAAATGTTAAAAGTGATTTTTTGATATTTCATAATGTTTTTATTTCATATTTTCTTTTTTAATTTTTTTCAGTGTTCCAAAATTCATTGTTTATGTACCACACCCAGTGCTCCATGCAATACATACCCTCCATAATACCCAAGTAATCTCTACCCCCTATGTGGGGCTCAAATTCACAACCCCAAGATCAAGAGTGGCATGCCCTGGGGCGCCTGGGTGGCTCAGCCTCTGCCTTCAGCTCATGATCCCAGGGTCCTGGGATCAAGCCCTGCATCAGGCTCTCTGCTCAGCGGGGAGACTGCTCCTCCCCCAACTCTGTCTGCCTCTCTGCCTACTTGTGATCTCTGTCTGTCAAATAAATTTTTTTTTAAATCTTAAAAAAAGAATCTTTAAGAGTGGCATGCACTAAAAGTAATTGTTTTAATCTAGTTGTATTTATACTTTTTCTACCTTATATTTGGTTTTCTATATTCTCACCTTCTTAAGTCTTCCATGTCAGTCAATCATGTGCTTTTATTTGCCAAGGTCAATAGGATCTGTATTTCTCACCCATGGGTCAGTGCTTCCTGCTCATTAAGAAAGTCCAGTCTCACATCTACCTAGCCCGTGATGCTCCCCTCCCCAGACCTGCTGCCACCTGGCTCACTTCCCAAGACTCTCCTAGCTCTGCCCACAGAACATGGTCAGTCACCTAGCATTTTAAAGAGAAGCTTGCTATGGAGATCATGATCTTCTCTTTACGTAAGGCCCAACACAGAGGAAAACCTTCCCTTCCCAGGCCATATCTCTAAGTGTAATCTTTCCCAACTATCTTGCAAATACCATCGTCTGGAGAAAGAGGAGAGAAAAGGGGAGTAGGGGAAAGAGGAAGACAGAGGAATGGCTTGCTAGTTCACTGCAAATTCACTGAAACAGAACATAAACACCAAGGCCTACTGGTGCTCAATCTATAATATCAGCCTCCTTTTATACTAAACCCAGCTCTCTTTGCCTTTAGTTTCAAGTCTTTAAAGATTTTATTTATTTATTTGACAGACAGAGATCACAAATGGCAGAGAGGCAGGCAGAGAGAGAGAGAGGAAGAAGCAGGCTCCTCACTGAGCAGAGAGCTTGATGTGGGGCTTGATCCCAGGACCCTGGGATCATGACCAGAGCCAAAGGCAGAGGCTTTAGCCTAGAGGCTTTAACCCACTGAGCCACCAGTTTCAAGTTTTTAATCTTGGGGAAATGACAGCATAAAAGCCCTGGGATGTTAAGTGTTAGGTGACTAAGTGGCAATTCACTGATATCTCAGGATTGATGCCAGTGGGTAAGGAGAGGCACCAAAGAGAGGAAGGCTATCTGATATCACTAAATTGTGGAAGGAACAGATAAGGAACACTGTGTCATCTTGGGTGGCTTACATAACTCCTCTATACATAATTTGCTGGATCTGCAAAATTGAGTGGTATACAGTAAGTGCTCAATAAATGCTAGTCTTTTTTTCAGTACCTCATACAGTGTTGGGCTTATAACACTTACTCGATTAAGTTTCATAGGATGGATATTAATTGAATGTAATCATTGTTGCTATGGTAGAGGTATGTATTTCAGACTATTCCATAGTCTGTTAAAACAAACAAAGGCAGATGACAATCATTGTTCTGATTCCACATTGCCCAAGCAATCTTCTGACAACTTTGGGTTGTCTCAGGGCAGGCATGCCTAAGCATTCTGATTATTAGAAATGACTATTCCTCTTTTAAAATGAATGAGCATTATCTTTCTTGGTTTGTGTCACTCAGTCCTTTAGAATCTGGTCAGTTCTTGGTGGATCATATTGTGTCCTTCCCAAATAGTTGTTGAATAGATGGATAGATGAATGAATAAATAAATAAATTTGAGTTCTTTTATCTTAGAAGACAAACCATTATATACTATTGATTCCATATTATGGTGGTCTTCTCTATTAAAATCAGGGATAAAGAGGGCTTGGCTCCACTAACCAATTCTTTTGGATGCAAGAAGAAGCATAAAAGAATTAATCGTCAACATCATCCAGTTATAGAGTTGAAAGGAAATGTGGAACAATTCTGCATGATAAAGTATCCCTGACCTCATGAAATTTAAAATCTGAAGTCACGAGGTGCCTGGGTGGCTCAGCTCATGATCCCAGGGTCCTAGGATTGAGCCCTGCATTGGGCTCTCTGCTCAGCAGGGAGCCTGCTTCCTCCCTCTCTCTCTGCCTGCCTCTCTGCCTACTTGTGATCTCTGTCTGTCAAATAAATAAATAAAATCTTTTAAAAAAAATCTGAAGTCACTTTCCAGGTATTTTTCAGCATCATTACTCTTCCCCTCCTATCCCCCCCCCACAACACATCTTCTATCTCTACTTCCAAGCTCTAAACCAGTATCTTCCAAAACCTTGGCAAAGAGCTCCCATAACAGAGCCTATGTTATATATTTTGGAATAACTTTGGGCAAAGTTACAACATTAATGAGATTCAGAATATATAGGAATAGGGTGTCACTTGAGTGTTAGGACAATTGATACTAGAAAAATGTGCTGCTTTTAATCCACCTTACCTGGGAATTTTTTATAATATAGAACTCCACATCCAGATGAATCAACACTCTTATTATTATTTCCTGTAGAGTAATAACTGGGCTAACATTTCTAAATGTACACAGTTGTTGATGGGACTGTCAAAGACATAATTACTGGCCACTCAGAAAAAGTAAAAAAATCTGCATGTGGAATAATTCACACTGCTGAGCCAGGATGACATTGGTTGTTTGGGTGGAACTTAAAATCATGAATCCCATCCACACATCTCAACTCATAACTTTCCCCAACTAGGACAAGATGACATCATTTTTAAGCAAACTGTAGACTCTGAAATTTGATGATCATATATTTACATTTTTATCTAAGGTGGCCTTGCCTATTGTGTGTTTATAGATAGGGAACGTGGAGGAAGGGACATTGGGGAGATAGTCACTAAGAGGAACTGCTTTCAGGTATGAGTAGAGAATAAGAAGAATAAAATGAGTGTAAGAAATCTGGAAACTACATATACCCTTAATGATGCTCAAAAATCAAAGAACAAAAAAATGCAACTAAAATTTGTTTTAATTACTTTTATTGAAGAGGCTATATACTTTTACTCTAATGCAACTCTAAGGCTGAAAAATAGGGTTCAAGACTTCATAAGCATTGTATTTGTATAGGTGTTTGGATGATATTGGACAATAAGATAAATGGGTTAGTGGAAATCTCTACATAGACTCCAGAGGACTGAGATATAAAAATAATAAAATGATGAGGGGCACCTGGGTGGCTCAGTTGGTTAGGCATCTCACTCTTAATTTCAGGGCAGGTCATCATCATCTCACAATCGAGCCCAGCCTCGAGTTCAGTGCTCAGCATGGAAACTGCTTGGGATTTTCTCTCACCCTCTGCCCCTCCACCTGCTTGCAATCTCTCTAAAAATAAATAAATAACTAAATAAAATCTTTTTAAAAAATAATAAAATGGATGGACCTTAAGGGAATTCTGCTAAGTAAAATATGATTTCAGTTATGTGTTGAACCTAAAAAAATCTGAATTTAAAAAGAAATAGAGAGTAGAATGAGGGTTGTCAGGAGCTAAGGGGTGGTGGAAATGGGTGATGTTTATCAAAGAGTACAAACTCTCAGTTATGATATTCAGCATGGTGACTATAGTTAACAGCACTCCATTATATACTTGAAAGTTGCTACAAGAGTAGCATAATAGGAACAATAAAATGGTAGTTATGTAAGGTGATTTTTGTATTAACTAGCCTTATTATGGTAATTATTTTGAAATATATATGTGTATCAAATCATCACATCTTATACCCTAAATTTATACAATGTTATATATCAATTATATCTCAATAAAGCTAGAAAAAAATAAACCAGGACTATATGTGTGAATGAATGAAATAGAAAAAAAATAAATAAAATGATGATAATAAAAATGATAGCTACTGTTAACCTAGCCTTTCCTAAGTGCCAGGCACCATGCTAAGACATATATAATTTCATTCTATCTTTAAAACCATCCCACATGACCCTCTTTTACAGACGAGGGAACTCTGACTTGAGGGCTATAGTAAACTTCCTGACATCTTAAAGCTGTTAAGTGCGAATGCAAGAATTGCAGCATAAATTTATCTTCCTCAAAAACCCCGTGACTAGGCATCTGGGTGGCTCAGACGTTAAGCGCCTGCCTTCGGCTTGGGTCATGATCCCAGGGTCCTGGGATAGAGCCCCACGTTGGGCTCCCTGTTCAGCAGGAGGGCTGCTTCTCCCTGTGCTACTCCCCCTACATGTATTCCCTCTCTAGCTGTGTCTCTCTCTGTCAAATGAATAAAAAAATCTTTAAAACAACAACAACAACAACAACAACAAAAAACCATACCTTTTTCCATCATAGTTGCCCATTTGAGTCTTTGCTTGGCTACTTCCTGGCTTTTACCAGAAGCAAGAAACACAAATTCTTCTTATTTGTAAAAGAATCAAGATCCTAGTACCTACTTCATAAGATTGTTGGGAAGATTAAATTACCTAACGTTTTTTAAAGTACTTAAAATACGACCTTGTTGCAACAAGTGTTAGCTGTTTACCCACGGTAATGCCACTAGCTTCCTGTGTGGGCAGGGATAACCACCGAACTTCTAGAAGCATCATTTTTTTCTCGTAGATAAAATGAAGTCAGGCTATGTGATCTTACAAGTTTTTCTAGTTCTAACCTTCTTGCCTCATTTTTCCTTTCTGAAAAAGCAAATGTAGGGAGCCAGGAATAATCCTGGTAGCAGGTGGCGGGGGAGATGAAGAAGTAGGAAAGCAACTCCTTCCAGAAAACTCCTGCTCCTGAACAGTGGGTCAGAATGGAACAATGAGACAGACTCAAATTTGTAAAGGTTACCTGAGGTCCCAGGGCAAATTCTACAAGCAGCAAAGAAGATCTTTATAATAATTTCTACTTAATTTCATTTTTGCACTGCTTTGAGAGCTGTTCTTATTTCCTTTCCAGAATTATAAACCACAATAAGGTTTGTTTGGGTTTTTTTTGCTTAATTCTTTATCTCCTTGCTCTTGCTCTTGAAGAAAAAAGAGAGACACATTTTATTATAGCCAACTCCACAAGAATATATAGCCCTGCAAGTAGACTTGTCCTATCTGAATGTCAGTTCTGGATGTGTGGAGTTGAACTGTTTCCATGGTTTGCTTTATGCGTGTGGCTCATATTTCTTTTCCTGCCATGAAAACTACATTTGGCAATGCTGCTATTCTGTCACCATGACAATTTAATGTCAAAGAAAATCCACGGGAAGAAAAAGGAACCTGTTTAATGCGTTGAGAGTTGACCCACCAGTTCAAAACGCATTATTATAGCAAGTGAGTGGTGTTGACATATTTTGACAATTCAGGACAACTGTTTACTCAGTAGCCACTCTTATTTTTATCAACAAGGCTTTTGTAAGGCTAATTTTAATCAGCAACATCAGAATTTATAAATTCCTGTAGAGACCTAGAATCGTTTAGAATAGAAGGGAGCTACAGAGAAAAGCTGAAAGACACTTAGCTGAGAGTCATGGGTGGGACAGCTGATGTCAACTATGTATTTCGTATTCTTGTTTCTTCATTAAAAATTTTTAGAAAAAATCCCTTCAAGGTAATTATCAGGGTTAATCACTTCAGTTTTAACATGAATGTTCATTTGCTTGCCAGAATGTACATTTTTTTTTGTCCCTGGTGGCTGTTTGCCTGAGCTTCCCGGCCACCTGTCCTTCAATGGTGATACTCCTTGGAGGTGGGGATGTATTTTCCTGACATTTTTATAGTAGTTATGCACCAAGAGCTTGGAGTGATTCAAGATAAAACAAGCCGACCAACTGGCTGTAACCACTGTCCTCATCATCATACCTCATCCTTCCCTGGCCACCATGCCAACGAAAGCCAAGTCCAGTGTCCCCACTGTAACCCGTCCCTTCGGGCAGTGCCCCATCTGGATCCAAAAACCACCCTTGTTACTGAAACTCTACTGTAATTTCCCAAGATGTGAAGAATTATATGCGATCATAGACTCTCTGGGACATAGGTTCCAGCTCCATTAATTTATTCATCTATTCAATAGATATATTTGAGTGCCTATTCTAACAGGCATCTTCCATATACTTACTCCCTATAGCTTATGAATCAATCATTTGTCTACAACATACCTATCACTTATCAAGTATATATTTAGCCACGTCGACCACATCCAAGGTTGAGAAACCCATTATTCCTTAAGGCAGTGTGTTACAACTCTCAAAGGCGCTGTTAGAAATTACTTATTTGTATTGAGACAAAGTGTACCTTCTTGAAGTTTCTACCGTTAGTGTTCTTTTCTTTTTTCATCCTTAATTCCCTCCATCATTTTTCATATGATAAAACTGTGAATTCATTTACCTTCACCTGAATATGCTCTAAGGACTTCTTAAAGTGTAGTGCCAAAGAAGCAAAAAACAAAACAAAACCCCCAAACCAAAAAAAAAAAAATCAAAAACCCTGAGATATGGCCAAGTTACCCATCAAAAAGAGCACCCTCAAATCTATGTGTGCCCCCTCTTCTCAGTTATGAGGTTACAATAATAAATATAATAGCTACTAGTATTGAATGCTAGCCATTGTGCCAAGAGAAAAAAATATTTTGGGGACATGTTATCAAGAGGAATTTTTTCCTATCATCCCATCACTGGGGTTAACTCCTCAAAGCTGAGTCAGACTATGCTAAGTTCAAGCAGTAGCACAGGGCTACCATACACAGAAGACTGAGTATGCTATGAGATGTGAATATTTCAACCCTTGCCCTTAAAGATGGGGTAATGGGGGGGGGTGTCTCTAAGAAAATTACTAGCAAAGGCTAGGCTGTCTATAGGAGGAGGGACTGGTAGTCCACAGTCCAGGACATTTGCTCACATGTCTTCCATGAGACAATTCACTTCACTTCACTTTACTGGGATTCAGCCCATGTCAGATCTCCTGCTTTGTCTGTATTTTCTACCACTCTGAACTCACTTACTACTTGCCAAACTCATATTCATTTAGTTATGAAGACCGGAGATTCAAGACACCAGAGTTTATGGTCCAGCTCAACTACCATTTACCCAGATGACCTTGGGCAATTCACCCAAACTCTCTGTGTCCCAATTCGTCAGATCTACAGAGTAACTCTGAGGGCTATGATTACTGAGTTAGTTTTTATATTTAAAGTGCTTTACCAAGTGCTTCTCACATAACAGGAGTGTCCTACAGTTCTCTCATACATAGTTCTATTATTTTTACTTTTATTTCTATTTGTAGACATATCTTTGTGAACCCCTTTCAATCTTTCTCTTTTTCTTGGAACTCTTGTCCAATCTCTCATGGAAGTCGTTTTTATATTCTTCTTCAGTTTTTTTTTTTTTAACTTTAATTATTCTCTTTGCAAGTCTAATGGTGGGCTGATCAAAATAGAAATACCACTATTGAGACATCAAAGGAAAACAACACACTTTCAAGTGAAATAGGGCAACAAACAAGTAAACAAAAACTGATGCTATTAACCTTTTGAGAGCCCGGTAAGAGTCCTTGAAACTGTTCCATTTCCTCACCTCTACTCGCTTCCCAAGACAGACCAGTGTGGCTTTGATTCCCAACCAATGCCACTAAAATGGCTCCCGCAGGATCCACCAAGCATATCCACTTTCATGTATCAGGGAATCTTGCCATTCCTTATCTTCCTGGACCACACAGCAGCATTCAGCAGGGATGACTGCTACTTCTTTCTTGAAACTCTTCCTTCCTCCCACATCTTTCATGACACCAGTGTCCTGGTTATTTTATTTTTTGTTCTATTTTGGCTTCTTAACCCCTCTCTGGCCACTCCTTTGCAGATTTAGCAAGCTCATCCTCCTCTACTTGCCATAAACATTGAAGTTTCCCAGTGATTTGTCGCAGAACCTCTTCTCTTTTCATCTAAATTCTCATCCCACAATATTACTTATGCTTAAAGCTTCAGTAATAATCTGGACACTGATGACCTTAATTTGTACCTTCAATTCAAATTACTCCAGTGAATTCAGGATGTGTTTCTCCATCGGCCTGCCTAAATATCTCTGCTTTGATATCTCAAACTCAACACGTCTAAGAACAAGCTCATGATCTTCCCCCCGGTACCTGGTCTTCTCCACTATTTTTTTTTTTAATTATAGTCATAACCATCACCCAACAAGACAGAAGCCCTATACATCTTCTGATTGCCCTCTCCCCACACCCAATCCAACAACAACCTCCAAAGCAACTCTGGAATCTGTTTTCTCCTCACCTTTTCCACTTTTCTACCCAAGTCCAAAAGGCCAGTAAGCCTCATTCACAGCACTGCAAAAACACTCAAACGTCATATCCACTCTGGCCATCCTGCCATCTGCTCACATTGCTACCCATGATCTCTCTCTCACACACACACAGAGCCACTCCACTTAATGATTTCAAGCCGAAGATCAGCATCATTACACAAGGATCTTCAAGGATCTTGACTCCCTCCACAGTCTCTTCTGCCATCCCCCACTTCAACTTCTGGGCTCCAGCCCCGCTGGCCTTCTTCCCATTTCTCAGCCAGAGAGGTGCCTCCTCCTCTTTAGACCTTTGTGTACACAGCCCCCTCAGAATGCCCTCGGCCCCAGCCACCTATAACCAGTCCACTGATCACACATCACTGAGACAACTTCATTTAGATCTCAGCCCAAGTATCCTCCTCAGGAAAGTTTTCCCCCACTGCCCACCTCCAACCTTAGTCAATACACTTTTTGGAAATGGTATACTTTCTCTTCAGAGCTCTTACCTCAATTTGTGATTATTTATTCATTTAGTGTGATACACTGATTAAGACCTGCCTCCTCCAACGACTATAAGCTCTGAGAGGAACTGGGTCAAATCACCGTGATCCTCCCATCTAAATTAGTTCCTGTCTCAAAGTAGGACCTCAAATGGTATTTGTTGGGAGGATAAATGAATCAACACCTCCTTATCCTACTCTAAATAAATCTGCTTTTCCTTGTACACCGTTCTAGATATGTTTTGTAAATCTATTCTAAATATTTTCTCTCAGCTTGGAACTTTCATTTTACTATTTTTCATCTAAAATCTCTGGTATTTCAGTCCATTGTGGGTTAAACTGCCTCTATAGCAAGCTTCTCAATGCATCATATCACCTGGGGATTTCATTTGCAAATGTAGATCCACAGGCCCCCTGCAGACCTTCTGAGCCCATACATCTCCCACCTCCAGGTCGCGTTGGATAATTCTTTTTTAACAAGTACCACTATATGATTCTTCTATACACTAAAATGTCAGCACAAATGCTCTTTTGGTTCAGACTAGAAGTCAAGGAGAAAATGTATTCATAGCCCTAAACAACTTCTAGACAGACTTCTAGAATGAGGCCTGCTTCCAAGTGGGAGAATGACTTCACTATATTCTACAAAAGGTCACAGTTGTTTTTTTTTTTTTTTGCCTCCATAAATAAGTAGAAACAAAAGTGATGAAACCCAAAATATTGATGGCTTTCCCTAGGCTTGACCCCCAAACTATATGGAACAGCAACCACAAGTAATTCCAACATGACTTACGAGACAGTGAGCAAAGGGCTTGGCCAGAAATAACTCCTGAATATAAATCTGCATTAAAGTCAAGCTAATTCCATCTCGTTTTGCAACTTGGGGTTTAAAATTTGCTTTTCTGCTAGCTTAAGACGACTGATAAGAAAGTTTGGTTTCCAGCAGTCAGGAAGGTGGGTTTCTACCCATTCTCTTTCACATCTTTTCAGGCTCTTTGTTTTTGTTTTTGTTTTTGTTTTGTTTTGTTTTGTTTTGTTTTAAAGACTCATATTTTGAACATTGTCTCTGGTAGAGCCAGACACACCATTTCACGCCTTGTCATGGAATGTGGGTAGCACACACTTCCTAACTGTGCAAGCAGAAAGACAAACCAAGAAAAATATTTGCTCCCTACTGTCAGTTTGGCGGGCCCAGGTGACTAAATGGCAAACATCTGGGAGAAGAAAATGGGAAGCAGCAAAGTGCTTAGGGCAGACTTTGAGACGATGTGAAGTGGGTCCTTTTCTCCTTCTTCATTTTGAAGATGCTTATGGGAGATGGAACGGGTAGGAGGGCAGCGCACACTTAACAATGCACACCACTAAACCTCCCTGTCTGTTCTCCAGGATCATTGGTCGCTTGTTTATTTATTTACTTGTGGTTTACTCCTGAACCCAAGCTAGAAACCAAGGCAAGACCATGTGGAGAAGAATCAAAGGGCTGGGGTCACAGTCAGAAAGGAGACCTCAAGCTAGAAGCAGAGGTAATGATCTGACAAGTATGCAGTTTACTAAGTTCTGGCTTGTGACTCACAGCTAAAAAATTAATGAATTGTCGGGGAAAAGTCCTTGGATAAACATTCAAGACTAGTGATTTCCAATGTATGATCCTTATTGGGAAAAGATTTTTGGAAAATTGCCCACAATCTATGAATATTTACTTATCTATAAGTTATATGTATGTAGTACCTTAGTTTTACATAGTGAACATTTTAAGACAAAACCACACATTGACTTAGTCTACTAGAAAATTGAAACAGTAATTCCAATGTTTTTTCTGTATCCCTAAATATTGTTTTATTGCATTCCACTTTGGCGACCACTGATTTAGACAGAGAGTTGCTTCTATACGTATGTTAAAGGAAGGAGACTGAGGGTAGGTTTTATGACTTGTATTTCTCAGGAGCTTGGGTCATTAAGTTTTAGCTGGAATGCTACAATGGACCCATTCATGTTGAGATGGGAGCGATCTCATTACGAATCATCAAAAGTTTCACAAACAGCATTAAGTAAACAGGACAATAAAAGCAACAAGTCAAATATTAAACAATAAAGGATTGGTTGAATAAATGCCACCGTATTTGTACAATGAAGTATTTTCTTTCCAATGAAAATGAAAGTTGTGAGGATTCCTTAATGCTACATGGTGCTGTATGGGTTGAACTGTGTTCCCCCAAATTCATATGTTGAAGTCCAAATCCCTAGTACCACAGAATGTGAGACTGTCTGAAAACAGGGTTGTTGCAAATACAATCAGTTAATATGTGGTTATGATGGAACTGAGTGGAAGCCAAATCCAACATGACTGGTGTCCATATAAAAAAGGGAAAATTTGCACAGAGGGAGATCACTATGGGAATATTGGAGCTATGTTTCCATAAGCTAAGAAACACAAAATATTGCTGGAAACGACTAAAAGGTAAGAGAGAGGTATGGGATGGATTCTCCCTCCAGCCTTCAGAAAGAATCAACCCTACAGAAAACCTGACCTTGGACTCTAGCCTTGACAACTTTGAGAAAATAGATTTCTGTTTAAGCCACCCAATCTGCAGTACTTCATTATGGCTGCCCTAACAGATAAAAACAGGTGCCATGCTAGGACATTAGGTTAAATTAAAAAGACCTTGCATAAAATGCCTATGTAGTGTGATCCCAATCGTGAACACACACACACACACACACACACACACACACACACTCACACATGTATATAGATAAAACCCTGGAAAGCTTACTGTTACCCTTTGTGTTGTGGGTACCTTATTCTATTTCTTCATTTGTCCCCCATGTTTTCTAAGTTTTCTACAAAAGGATTAAAGTTTGTGCAGATAACTACATTTCCTAAGTTTTTATTTTTATAATAAAACAGTTTTTTAAGCTTTTCAGGGTTTTTTTTTTTTTTACCATGTAAAAAGTTAATTACTCCAAAGAAAGTATTTCTACTGCTCCTAAGGTAGATAAAATGACTAGATAATTCAATATGGAAATCTCTGGGTTGGACACTCTTCCCCATGTGTGCCTTTTGAAATTCTCAGTGGAGAGACATGATTCAGCCGTCATGCCTGGTATTCAGTCCTGCTCAGTCATTTTTGTCCCTCTTCATTCTTCTCTTAGTCATGAACAGTCTTACATAAGTTACTGAACTTTCGGTAAACTTCTGCTTCCTCATCTGTAAACTGAGAGCACG
This sequence comes from Mellivora capensis, assembly GCA_004024625.1. NCBI lineage: Eukaryota > Metazoa > Chordata > Mammalia > Carnivora > Mustelidae > Mellivora > Mellivora capensis. The sequence continues at coordinate 13,559 of PISX010019008.1, forward strand.
AGTTCTCTGCCTCCCTCACCCCAAATAAGGTAATGCATGTGAACGTGTCCTGATGAAAGATAGAGTCCATCAAGCACGAGGTGGTAGTTGTGCTAGGAACAATGTTATGGAAAGATAGTCCTAAGCCCTGACATGGCTACCTGGCTTGATTTAGGAGCAAATGACAACTGGGACTCCATCCAGGCAGCAGCAGTCCCCTCTCACAGTAACACTGCTTGATTGACAAGCAGGGGATCACCTGCCCATCACTGACACCCCAAAGATTTTCCTAAGGACATGGTTTGAAAGACCTGCTCACTTCTCCTGGGAACGTCATTCTTCAGAGTGCAGACGGCTGAATCAGATTCTCTGCTTGGCATTGAACACTTTTCCACTCTTTGGTTTCTTTGTCCTTATCTTTTCTTTAACAGGACTAAGTGTGGTAGTAATAGCAGGCAGTGGGAAATGTCCATGGTATATTTTCTCCAACTGACTTCCTGTTGCCAGGACTTACTGTCTGGTCCTGTCATTCAAAGGTCCTAGACAGAGCTCAGGAAGTGGAAGCAGATAGCAAATGAATGGCTGTGGTTTTTTCTTAAAAAAATTGACTTTTCTCCCAAGCCCCTCTGTCTACTACATTCCAAAGAAAAAAATTTTGAAGGGAAAAATAAAAGATGGAAAAGGATAAAGCTAAGTAAAAAAATTCCATTTTCTCAGTTCCCTAAGATCACTAACATCACAAAGAGGTTGACCTGACTTGATAATAACACACATCAGGGAACTGTTAGAAATGTGAGAAACTTTTGATGCACAACCTAGGGTGTAAAGTTTCAAATGTTTCTTCTGTTCCCTAATTCAATTTCATCTGCTCTGAGGCCCTTCTCACTAGGCTTTTAGGAAATTCCATCTCAATCATTATGGTGGCTTCTCTCCTCTTTCCAGGTTCAGTGTGAATGTTTCTGGGGTTATACAGATCAAAATGTTTGGGGAGGGCCACTGTGCCATTTCCTGGGGCACTAGGAATTCAGGATGCGGGTCACTAGTGCTAGCCAAGGACCACCCCACATGCCCACACAAGATCCTTTCTGGTTTCCTCCAGACTCTCAAGGCTGTCTAGGTTTGTTTACTCCCACCTCAGAACTCAAAAAGAGACGTGCCTTTCTCCCTAGAGACAATTCTTTGAAAACAAAAGCCTCTTAATTTTGTCCTAAGGGCAAGGAAAGGTTCTGTTCTTCAGGACTGGGAGCCTGGGCTGCCCTTTGGTTTGGGAGCGTCGGGGAGAGAGTGAGCGGGGAAGTAAAGGGAAGACATGTGATATTCTTTTCTTCTTCTGTGTCAGTCAGAACAAATCCAAGCAGTATCTCAGTAAATCATCTGCCACTTCTAGAAGAATCAAGGATTCACAGCCAGTGTGCTTTTATAAAGGTTAACAAAGAACTTAATCCTGAGAGCACCTTGGACAGTCACCAGGCCCTGATTATCAATGTGAAGTGCCCATCTTCACAAAGATTGACACCAGTGTTTACACTAGTCTTAAAGTCATACCCTTCTTTTATTAGCTGGTGAGGGTAAGCAGAGGTGCATGCGGGCCAGACCATCAGAAAAGGAGCATGGTTGAGTGGGTACAGAGACAAAGCAGAACCTGGAAATTCTGGTAGTTCACCATCACTGAGGCCCCCAGAGCCTGTCTCCTTGCTCTGTTAGCTTATTTCAATCAAGGGTATGCCCAAAAAAGGATTAAAGTTTGTGCAGATATCTAGCCTTCCAAAGTTTTTATTTTTACAATAAAATGGGTTTTTTTAGTTTTTAAATTTTTTATTAAAAGGGGAGTTGGCATGGCCCAAGAAACCAAAGGGATTTGGGGGTCCTCAGGAGGCCTGTGCTGTCCAACAACTCACAACTGTAGGGCCTGGAGGCCAGGAGGGAAGGCGTTAGTGGGTGATGCCAAACAAATGAATGAGATACAGGGTTTGGTGATGGAGGTGGGCGTTTCTGTGCCAAGCACGACATGGCCCCCTGTCGTGTGAGTCCAACCGTAGCACCACTGGGGACTGAAACTGGCAGAGCCCGGAGTTCAAGGAAATATCAGCCAAGCACTACCAGAACATACAAGTGCACCGGTGAGCCATGATGAGGCCCCCTGCGTCCTGACCCTCTGAAACATCTAGCCACCATTTTTTGAAAAGAAAGGCTTGGGGGAAGTGCCAAGTGTTTCTGACATTTGCTTCATCTCCAAGGATACTGTTTCATCTGATGGGATGGACATTGGCCATCATGAGATACTCCTCTAGTGGGATGGAAGATGAATGTTCCCTGTGAATGATTCTGTGTGGAGAACCGAGTTACCTGTTTCTGGTTGATTCCAACGATCTTTTAGTGGCCCTGTCTGTTTTGATCTTTATTCCAGCTATGACCCCAGGCCACAGATTTATCCATTTTTAAATGTTTGGTAGGGGTTCTTTCAGATTTTTACTCTACATATGTATAAAATTTTTATGTATAAATGAACCACAAAAGGGGGCAAGACTGTATATACTGATCTGGCTTTTCCTCTCCCCAAATCCTCTCAGAGAAGGGAATACTCACTGTCTGATTGAGCCTAATTCTGTGACACTGATGGGGTCAAGGTCAAAGTCAATGGTCATGAACATGGTTGTGTCTCCCTGGATACCCTCTATGTGCTGCTTTCCTCTGTGTGGTGACCCCTAAGGCTGGACTTCGGGGTGCATCCAGAATCTTGTTTTCTTTTATTTGTTTGCTCCAGTGTTTGTCACTTGGATCCCAGGTGGTAAGATTTAGGTTTCCGAGGAGAGACACCACCATACCTTGACTATAAACCCCATAATCCAGCCCAGTTTTCTAGAAAGCTCTTCTGGTAAAAGACTGCTCATGAGCCGCGATAACGCACTGATATCTTAACATGAGATTTATGTTCGTTCTTTGATATTTTCGCTCCTTCATGAGCCTGAAAGTGAGAATGAGTGGCAAGGATAAAACAGGAGTTTAGCCTTCCTGGGTCCCATGCTTGTCATCTCACTCACTGTTTTATAACCTCACATTCCGGGGCGCCTGGGTGGCTCAGTGGGTTAAGCCTCTGCCTTCAGCTCAGGTCATGATCCCAGGGTCCTGGGACCGAGCCCTGCATCGGGCTCTCTGCTCAGCAGGAACCTGTTTCCCCCTCTCTCTCTGTCTGCCTCTCTGCCTACTTGTGATCTCTGTCAAATAAATAAATAACATCATAAAAAAATTTAAAACCTCACATTCTTCACTGTTTTATTTACATCACACTACCTGTGCACAGCTTCCCACAGCCAAACCTAGACGCCTACCTTAGCTTGTAAACCATGACGGTGGCAGACACCATGACACCCTGTTCAGTTCCCCTTCAGGGACAGATTTATTGCCCCAGACCTGGCAATGACGTCTGCAGACTACCTCCAGCTGTCAGTTATTTCCGGATGCGTCAGAGTTGGGGAGCACTGCCTTGCTCAAACTCATGCACTTCCTGGGGTAGCCCATGGGCAGTGACTGATCGAGTGGGAATATAACGGTCAGGTCATTGTGGCCAAATCCAGGAAAGTCCTGACAGGGCTCCCCTTGGAGTCAATCAAAGCTGTCACTGAAGAGTGGCCATAAGATAGAGCCTTGGGCAACAAGATAGTAGCACAAGTCTCATAGCAATTTCTGGGAAATTTTCATTTTCTTGGCAGAAATTTTACCTATTCTAATTGGTTTCTGTGAGTGGCAAAATAACGCCCTCTGCCAAAATACCCACATCCTAAGCCCTGGACTCTATGACCCTGTTACCTTACACAGAAAAAGGGATCTTTCAGATGTGATTAAGTGAAGCTTCTTGAGATGGGGAGATCACCCCGGACGATCCAGGAAGTTCCAACATCATCACAACTGTTCTTGTAAGGGGGTAGGCAGGCGGAGCGAGTCAGGGAAGATGCATTGAAGAAGCAGGGGTTGTAGATGTGAAGAGCTCTGTCGTTGGCCTGAAGACGGAGGAAGAGGCTGTGAGCCAAGGATGAAGAAGCTCCTAGAAACTGGAGGCGGCAAGCAGTGGATTCTCCTGACAGCCTCCACAGGGAACGCAGCCCTGGTATTAGCAAAGTGAAACTGATTTCAGACTTCTGACTTCCCAAACTATAAGATTATACAGTTATATTGTTTTAAGGGCTTAAGTCTGTGGTAATTTGTTAAAGCAGTGATAAGAAGCCAGCAAAGTTTCCTTTCCCCTTTTTCCTCCCTCTAGTCTAGACTGTGGCTAAAATGGATGGAGCTACAGCAAATACTTCAAGATTCGGGGAGAAAAGGTCAAAAGACACACGAAGAACTTGCCTTGAAATCTTTGAGCCACTGAACACTGAATGCCAGTAACTTCCTACCTCTAGATTTCCTTGTTTATAAAGAAATTAAACAAAAATAAAATTAAAAAAAAAAAAAACCTAGGGGTGCCTGGGTGGCTCAGAGGGTTGAGCCTCTGCCTTCGGCTTAGGTCATGATCTCAGGGTCCTAGAATCGAGCCCCACATCGGGCTCTCTGCTCAGCAGGGAGCCTGCTTCCCCCTCTCTCTACCTGCCTCTCTGCCCACTTGTGATCTCTCTCTCAAATAAATAAATAAAATCTTTAAAAACAAAAACAACCTCCTTACAGCCTTCTATCACTTCAGTTACATGATACATAGTTTAGTATGATCCTGTGAGATATGTATTTTTATATATACAGTATTGTATATATTATTATATATGTTAGTTATAAAAAATAATTTCTAAGGTTATATTCCAAAATGTTAATTGAAGTTTGCCCTATTTTTGTGTGTGTTATTCAGCTTCTCTGCTATATTTAATTTTTGTAATAAAAATACAGTAAGAGGGACACCTGGGTGGCTCAGTTGGTTAAGCGGCTGCCTTCGGCTCAGGTCATGATCGTCTTGGGATCGAGTCCCACATCGGGCTCCTTGCTCGGCAGGGAGCCTGCTTCTCCCTCTGACTCTGCCTGCCACTCTGTCTGCCTGTGCTCACTCTCTCGCTCTCTCTCTCTCTGACAAATAAATAAATAAAATCTTAAAAAAAAATACAGTAAGAATTTTTAACACTATTTTAGTGAAAGGAGGTGAGGGCAGGAAAGATTCGCCAAAAGCAGTTGCAGGGTGAATAAGAAACTGACAAGAATGAATGTTTATCTTTGGGCTGAAGAAAAAAAAGAAACAGACAAAGACTGGTTGATAACCAGAGATTTTGTAATGGGGGGATGTTGCAAAGACCAAGGCCAGACAGGCCACCGTCCACTTTTATATTTATCATAGTGGAGTCTCACAAAAGTAAGTGAGAACACCACCCAAAGACTCAGAAAACTGCTTATGCTGAATCAAGAAATAATATGAAATATTTAGTCAAAGTTATATACTGTAATATTTTCTAACTAGCCATGCCTTCAATGTCTTCAATGTCATCTTCTTCTGGTCTGCCGTTCCCCTCCCTCACTTTACTTTTACTCATAACACTGATCTGCCATGCCTTACTGTTTATCTTTTTTCTCAATCTCCCTCCACTAGAATTTAAGCTCCATGAAAGGACGTTTTGCCTCTCAAGTTCACTGCGCTCTGTTCTCACCTAGAACAGCACCTGGCACACGACAGGTGTTAGTAAACATCCAGGGAATAAATGAACCACACAGCAAGGGTCGGATCATGTTTTAGTTCTCGCAGGCCAAGAGGCAGAATCAAGGATGACATGGAGGTGTTTTGTGGAACAACTATTAAAAATGTAAAAACCGTTCTCAGCTCACAGCTCCTGTGAAAACAGGTAGCTGGCCGGGCTTGCCCTGCCTGCCACACTTTGTCAGCTCCTGAGCCAGAAGATTAACAACTCAACGAATTGAACAGTGTTCAGGCATCCTGACTCTCACACATCACTTCTGGCCACTTTCAGGAGCTCAGCCAATCACGCAAATGTGGAAGCAACGTGACAAGTTAATGTGTCTTTCTTTGGAATAAAAGATAGCACTCCTTCGGGTCTAGATATTATGAAGTGACAATTGAGGGTAGAACAGCTCATAGTAATTTTTATTACTAAAGCCCTGTCTTGTGCAATGCACTATGCCAAGAGCTAGTGGTACACTTCGAGCCTAAAGTCCAGCAATAGGATTTATTCTTAACACCTTGACAAAAGTAGGCCTTTGGGTTCAGGTCACTCTGGCACCTGAGTGAATTCTCTATTTAAAATTTCCATACAGGACGCATATTGAAAAAAAAATGCATCAGCCTGATCGTAGAATGGCATCATGCTAGATGGTATTCTGTCATATTTTTCCCTTGCCAGGATGTTTTCAAGTTTTATCCATGTTCCTGTAATATACATTTATCTCTTCGCTTTTAACTACAGCTTAGTATTCTCAGGATACATGCACCACATGTTCCTTATTCTCTAGTGCAAGACCCTTGGGTTGTGTCTACTCACCACAACCACAAACACACTGTAATGTACACAGTCTCCTTGGGAACCTGGGTGAGGTTCTATTAACCTCAAGTTGTGTTCCCAAGGGGATCCCCCTGTTTATGACACTTAATTATGTCACTTGAATTGTGAAGTAGTCACATTTTGTGCTCTTAAGGTTTTTTTGTTTGTTTGTTTGTTTGTTTGTTTGTTTTTAAAGAAAACCTCCCGTATTCAGAGGACATAAAGATTCTCTCACATTATTTTTCCTGGCTTTGTCCTTCACCATTTTCCTCTTTTATACTGAGGTCTTTAATCCCACTAAAGATTATTTCTGTTCATGATGTGAGACCGCATACTGTCTCCACTACTGTATAAAGTCTCTACTCTCCTATGCCAAGTTTATATATATTAATATTTGTATGTTAAATATGTATAGTACAGCATTTTAGGAGGGAATGGCAGAGAAGGCGAGGGACCTGATAAACTGTTTCCAAAATATATAAGGAAGAATAAAGGTCCACAAAGGCAATTCTACAAAGGAAAAACTTAAAAAGGAGAATTCCTACTATCAGATATTAAAACATTTTACAAAGTCAAAGTGAAAAAAAAATGGTACTTGCAAATAGACTAAAGTAATAAAATAGAGAACAGAAAAATTAGATCTAGAGAAACATTTATATATGTATCTGTATATCTCTATTTTACACATAGATGTATTTCTCTGTGTACTTCAGCTCTCTATTTTGTTATCAAAAAAAAAAAACACCTCTCCTGTAATTCCAGTGAAGCTATAAATTTGGAAATCAATCAATATCTCTAAAATGTTGAGTCATTTCACTCATGAAACACCAAGAATGTCTCTGTGCTTCCAGACCTCCCTCCATCTTTTCAGATGCACTCCCAGAACCAGCCCATCAATCAGGGTTCAGCTAAAAAAAGGAAAACCTCAGGAGACATTTCAAGTAGGGGGATTTAATCCAGGGAATGAGAAAACTACACAGCATTTGAAAGGGTAGGAAAAACGAAGATCAGGCAAAAACTTCAGCTGGCTTTCAGGAAACCCAAAGGAGCAAGAATGTGAGGAATTGGGGTGCCTGGGTGGCTCAGTGGGTTTAGCCTCTGCCTTGGGCTTGGGTCATGATCCCAGGTCCTGGGATCGAGCCCCAAGTTGGGCTCTGCTCAGCGCGGAGGTGGTCCCCCCCACCCCCCTCTCTGCCTGCCTCTATGCCTACTTGTGATCTGTCAAATAAATAAATAAAATCTTTAAAAAATTAAAAAAAAGAAAAAAGAATGTGAGGAATTGCAGGAATTCCAGGAATAGCTGGGAATCTGCTGCTGTTTCCTCTCAGCCACCTGCAGCCCCCAAAGCCCTAGTCTACCCAGAAGCTTTGACAACCTCACGCTTGCCAACAGTCCCCCGGTCAGTCCATAGCCCTTACCAGGGAATGTTGGTTTTTCCGATTATTTCCCCTTCCAAACATCAGACAAATTCTTCTCATTGGCAGAGTCTGAACCAGAACCACCCTGGCAAGAGAGACAGATGATACCGAGTTGACAAACAACAACCCAGCACCCCCCAAAAAAGGGGGAGGGGGACTTCAGAAACGTGACTTGTGACACATTAACATTTAAAACACACAATGAGAAAATTATTTTAAGTATGATTCAAAGGAAGCACACTTTAACTGCTTCCGTGTTATGGCACAGCATTTCAGTTGGAAGTGCTACAAAGATAACATTTGCAGTTTTAGAGGACAGTGAGTACTATCTCTGCAAAGATCAGACAGGCAACGTGGTAGAGGGACTCCTCACACTTGAGCCCGGGCCAGCCCTTCACTAAGCTGTGTCTCCTTAGAACTCCCCAGTCGGAGGGGCATGAAGGATTTGATGACTACCCAGGCAGCAGTAGTTCCAATAAAAAGGATTCAGTAAGGAGGCTGAAGAGGATTTATTTTACACACACACACACACACACACACACACACACACACACACACACAGTGTTGACATATTACTGTTGACAGTAATAGTTCTAAAGTCTAAGTAGGATTGTTATATAGCCCCATGGTCTTCAAACTCTTCTGATAATACATCCTTGTCAATAAAGATGCCTTGATACACACAAATACAGAAATTAAAAGAATGAACTAGAATTAGAGAGGTTCTAACCTCTCTTTCCAGCATCCCAAAGGATCGTTTTAAGGAGCCCTTGATGTGTATTCTCTCCACTGGAAAAAGCATGCACTTGTCTGCTCTCCCATTTTTTCTGTATCCTCCAGTAAGCCGCGCAAAGCCAGAAACTGCAGAAATGTTGTTCATTACATACAACACAACAGCCCGAGATCTAGAGTCAATTATCTACAAGTCCATCTAAACACCGTCATAGTTGCCAGGAGAGGGCAGATGTGAGCAGGGTATAAGGAAATCCCTACCCAGAGGTCTGTAACATGAAAGAGGAAGGTAGCTGGCGCAAAGGAGGGCACAGGTTCTAGAAAAATCACTAAAGAGAGCCAAAGATAAGCTACCAGGTAGTTCTAGTGCATGGCCTGGCAGAGAGCACACCGTCCCTGCAGGTGTGTGGAACACTGATTTATCCCGGATGAACGGTACTCCACAGAAGGATGCCATGTATAAAGCGTACCGCAGAAACGAGACCCCCCCCTGGTATTATACTGTGGGCAGGCTGGGTGCCCTCCTGGGATGGGGTGCTATTCCAGGCCTCAGGACACAGCATTGAGCAAGAGAGAAAACAGCCCTGCCCTCACCAGACTTGTATTCTGGCCGGACAATCACAAGGAGGCAAACAAACAGGCAATACATTTCAGAAAGCGATAGTCCAATGAGGACAACGAAGCAGGAAATACAACAGAGGGTGCGGAAGTAGAAGGCTGACTCCCTTTTACAAATAGTCAGAGACTTATTTGAATAATGTGAGCAAGTCCCATGAATCTCTGAAGGAAAATGTATCCCAGGTGGAGGGATTAACGAGTACAAAGTTCTTAAGGAAGAACTGTTCTTGGACACGGCAGGAAGGCCAATTGGTTGGAGGTTGGACAGGATTAAGCAAAGCAAAGAGTGTTTAGGAAATGAGACTGGAAAGACAGGTAGAGCCCGACCTTAAAGGGCCTTGGAGGTCACGGTGAAAAATCTAGATTTTAGTCTAAGTGTGGGGGGAGGGGCAAGCCAGTTTCTGCCTTTCAAAGACAATTCTGGCTGCAGCCAGGAGGGGATCACTGGCTGCGGGGTCCAGGGAGACGAAGTCATGGTATTCTGGAGCCTAAGAGCCCACTGGTCAAATTTTCAGCAGTCCGGGGAACCTCTTGTTAGACACAGCCATTATTTAAAAACCAAATTGTATAAATTCACACTAAATGCTACTGAAAGCAAAGCTCATGCATAATGAAAAGTCATTGCTTCCTAACTAGTTTATTCCACTTAACCATTATTGATGACCTTGAGGGTATGTGTATCTTTTATGTGTAATGGGGAAATACTACAAAATGGGGCGCTACTGTGTCTCTCTTGCCAACTCCACACTCAGTGGGGCTCACAGAGGTAGCCTGGGTCTAGCCACTGCAGGAGTGTTTACACTGCAGGAGCGTTTACACGGCAGGCTGGCAAAGGCTGCGGGCAGGGCTTCCCTGCCCCCACACCCAGAGAGGCAGCTGTTAAAGATTTACCAGCACGCCAATGACCATGACCGGGGCCAAATGACAGGGACCTGAAGGAGAGTGGTGGCAGAGGTGGGGTTCCACATGACTCTCAGGGGGAGTCAGCAGAACTTGCTGCTGGACAGGATGTGCAAAGTGAAGTAAAAAGGTGTACATAATAAGCTACGATTATGAATGTGAGTTTGGATGCGGGGTTCTAAATGTGAGAACAAGGTGCTAATTAACTCTGCTGTAACATAGTAATTATACAGTTTCTTGAGAAATTCCCTTCCCTAGGGCTTTCTGTGCAGGGCTTTAAGACGGGCATCCTTTCCACAAGACGGCGGTCATCACACACTTGATGTGCACAGAAGCTCTGGAGGCAGTAACTGCGGACTCAGCATCGGTCTCCAGCTTCCCAGCATCTGGCACAGTGGCTGGAACACAGCCGGCGGTCAGTGTCCCAGGCAGTCACACCCATAGTATACAACACACTCCTGTGTGTTTGGGAAGCTACAAGAAAAGCTATAGTAGATTTCATCCAAATCTAGGTATTACCAGCTTACTTGAAAGCAGTCGATGAAAAGAATTGTGTCACTTACTGAGGCACAGGTCTCTCTGACTAGTTTTGTGTACCCGCTAGATTATATTCATTGGTACTAAAGACTGTGCCTTTTGGGAGATTATATCCTATAGCAAGAACACCTCGTTTCGGGAGGAATTTAAATTCTACTTATCATACACTGTATTACTAGTTTCAGGATTCTTTAGTTGCATAAAACACCCAGTGCTCATTCCATCAAGTGCCCTCCTTAATGCCCATCACCCAGTTACCCCATCCCACCACCCCACGTCTCCTGAAGCAACTTTCAGTTTGTTCCCTATAGTTAAGAGTCTCTTATGGTTTGTCTCCCTCTCTGATTTTATTTTTCTATCTTTTCCCCTCTGTTCATCTGTTTTGTTCTTAAATCCCACATATGAGTGAAATCATGGTTTTTGTCTTTCTCTGACTTATCTCACTTAGCATAATACCCTCTAGTTCCATCCACGTCACTGTAAATGGCAAGACTTCACTCTTTTTGATGGCTAATTCCATTGTATATATATATGCCACATCTTCTTTATCCATTCATCTGTTGACATACATCTGGGCTCTTCCATATTTTGGCTACTGTGGACATTGCTGCTATAAACTTTGGGGTGCAGGTGCCCCTTCTGATCCCCACGTTTGTATCCTTTGGATAATACCTAGTAGAACAATTGCTGGGTCATAGGGTAGTTCTATTTTTAACTTCTTGAGGAACCTCCATATAGTTTTCCACCAAAACACTATGGCTGCACCAGTTTGCAATCCTCTCCAACAGTGTAATAATGTCCCCCTTTCTCCAAATCCTCACCAACATCCGTTGTTTCCCGAGTTGTTAATTCCAGCCATTCTGACAGGTTGAGGGGGTATCTCATTGTGGTCTTGATTTGTATTTCCCTGATGAGTGATACTGAGCATTCTTTCATGTGTCTGTTAGCCATTTGCACTTCTTCTTTACAGAAATGTCTAAGAATGCCTTATTTTTAAAGAAAATTAGACCTTCATTTGTGAACTAGCATTCCCATTTTGGTAAGAATGGGAACAACAGATTTATTAATGCAAAGTTCAAGCATAACTTTAAATGTCCATTAGCTGCCTTCTGTGACCATCCTTCCAAAGTTGATGCCTGATCTGTCTACAGTTTTACTCTACTGCATCACTCATTTTCTTTAAGGCACTTACCGCATTTTCAATCAGCTTCATTATTTACTGGCTTACTTATTAACTGCTTGCCTCCCTCTTTTGATTTTCAACTGTATTAAGGACAGAGACCTTGTCTCTATTAGGCACTGCTATAGTTACAGCACCTATTACAGTGAAGAGCACATAGTAGAATCTCAATAAATATTTGGTGAATCAAAAGACTGATTAAGTAATGAGCACAAAAAGGCACAAGAGTCCTGAAAGGTATAAAAGGCATTTTACAACTTAGCGATTAGCGGAACTGTGCACTGCATCCCATTAACAAACACATACTCCACAGAGGTCTAGTGAAGAGCTCTGGGAAAGAAACACATAAACCACTCCTGTTTGCCATGCTGCAGAACATCTGGTTTGCGAGGGTGCCTCTGTAAAATTTTGGAAAGTGTTATTTGTTGCAAACAAAATCCACTCCAGTTAGTTTTACAAAGAGCAAATTTATTAATAGATATTAGGTGGCTTACAGAATCTCAAGTAGAGCTACTCAAGTAGAAGCAGGCTAGGATCCAAGGACAGCTCCCTAAAGCTTACTGTCCACCGTGGCCAAACATAAAGCAAGCAGCGTGCACCCCTGGAGCAGAACACAAGCACAGCTACTACCTCCAAAGCATGATTCTAGAGGGTGACAGATTCCTCACACCACTCTCTTCTACAGCCGGGTCTTACTTGGGTAGACCTGATGTTAGAGAATCTAGGCCCACATGTAGATCCCAGGTAGAGGCAGAAATTCTTCTTTGGAGAGGTTGGACTTACCATGTGGAAATGACCACAACAGGGCAGGCAAATGAGTCGGGTAGAAAAAAACATGACACATGCCCACTACGTCCGCTTTTTCTTCCAAACTCAAACTTCCAGATTGGAACTACCCTACCACCACTAACAAGAAAATGGCCAACTTAGCACACTCCAACTCTCCTTTGTACAAACAAAGCACATCATCCTCTCCCCAAAAGCAGAGGAAAGAAAGTCTTATCAATCACTGCATTTGCCTGAAGTTTAGGTTTACCGGGAGACAGACCTTCCTCTAATTCTGTCCTGATTCTATCTGTATATTTGGAATCCACTAAGCTAAACCAGCAATTTAACCAATACCTTCCACGTAACAACAGCAACAACAAAGAATAGGAGAGGGAGAAAATGGGCAATTATTTAAAATATATATTTATAGGATACAGTAAGAAAGAAAGTATGGGCAGGCATTAGAATCCCCATTTCTGCATCTGTGCACATGTCCATGGTTGAACTTTATGCTTTCTACCTCTCACTACTCCTTCCAAGTCCTTTGTCCTGTGCTCAGTAGGCACCTCAGGTTCCTCTCCCACTAGGTTGAATCACACCATTTCCCTAAAGGATTGAGCCCTGGTTAGTCCTGCCAGTTAGAGTGCTACGGTCTTCTGGTAACTTTCATTACAAGATACACTGTAGCAAAGAGTAAGGCAGGAGATTCAACATAATACCCCTGCCTCCATTGTGTATCAGGTACACTACTTTTCCTTAGAAAACAGAGCAATTACCCTAGCCAATTCCTGTTTATTTTTCGCCTGCGTATCCAATGACTGCTTATCCAAAACATCTGGGCAGCTGTCTCAGCTCCAAATGGAAACGTTTTTGGATGTCCTAGTGGAAGCATTCCTTCCTTGGGTACTCAGGCCTCTAACCCAACATAGGCCAGTGTCATGCAACTCAGAAGTAAATATTCTAGGAGTTGATCATTAGGAATAATAGTGAAATGTGCCATTTTCACCCCCATCCTTGGTAGCCTGACACATGCTTTGGCCAGGGAAGGAATTGTTTTGAATATTGTATAGGGGTAGAAGAGGCCATTGTCAAATTTATTTTTGCAAAGTCTTAACAACAGCTTGTTTATAAAGCCACTGTAAATGCTCCAACATCATTAATTATCAAAGCTAAATGCTCTCCCTCATGCATTTGTGTCGCCTTTGGGATTTTTCAATAAACAGTCCTCTAGGCTTCCAAGTCACCATGTTTCAAAGAAATCCTAATTATGAAATCAACAGAGAATGAACCCATGGAAATAAGAGTTTTATAATTCTCACAGAAATCAGATACCTAAGCAAAGAAAAATGACCATGGGGCATTAGAACTTTTATTTCTACCATTTCAGAATAATGCCCTGTATTATTAGTCCATTTATCTTAGAATAACAGATGGCCTCCAAATCTCAAAGGTTTACAACAAAAAATAATTATTTGGGGGTCACATTACATATTAGCTTCAGTTTGGCTGTGACTCTAGTTCACATCTTCAATCAAGGACCAAGTAAGAACAACAGTACTTACATATTTTGGGACATGCAACTCAGGCAGCAGAGAGAAAAAAAATCAATGAAAAATGGAAGAACCTCACAAAGGATCCTAATATTTTGCTCAAAAAAAAAAAAAAAGCCATGTGTCAATTTCACTTATATTGGCCAAAGCAAATTAAATGGCCTGGGGTGGGATGGGAACATCTTGAAGTCCTGGGGGTAGTGGGTGGTACACACCTTACAAATAGCTGGTAACTACTCCATTCAAGGCAGAGTAATGTAGTTTAAACTACAATGTCTTTTTTAAATTTTATTTAAACTACAATGTCTTTTTAAAAGATGTTTTATACTTTTAATTTAACTGGATTAAATAGATTTAAAAGATCAAATATTTTCTTGGGACTGTTTAATTTCTTCATATTTTTCTTCTGTAAAAAGCAGTAATGAGTAAGCTCTTTTATCCTTTTTTTCCACCCACCCCCCACCGCCACTGGTATTAGAATTTCAGTACCAAAGTGCTCTCTCAAGTCACGATGTTGACTTTTCAGTCCCATGAATACATCATAAAGAACCCTAAGATTTAGACCAGAGTATTATTGCGTTAATGTTCAGAGAGGTTAAGTACATTTCCCGAGGTCATGGTCACATTAAACAGTATATCCTGGGTTCAAATCAAAGATTCATATACTTAACACATAATTCTTCTCATTTCAGAGTGATAAAGAAATTCTTATTATTTCCTTTTTACTGTGTGAGTTGATAATTCCTATGATTTCTTTGTACCTTTGATGGTTTGAAACCTCCTTGGGGACTGAAGGATAAACCTATGTCCTTAATTATGTCACCATGGACGCTGCCCTGGTTTATTCTGCTTTGGGGTTATGATTACATGGTTGACTACAAGTTTGGAAGGGAAAGATCTAATACAATGCTCGAATCAGCTGCTACTAGAAATACCAAAATATATTATATTGTTTCCATCAGAAAATCTGATATATTTCGTTGATTTACTGCTCTGAGTTGATCAAGGAATACAGTTCCATAACAGATCTGTATGTATTGGATGTGTGTATGAATGGGATGATCAAGCAAGGACAACGCTCAAAGAAACCAAATTGTTCTCCAGCTATCAACATGATTATCTTCCTATAAAGGATACACATTATCAGGGGATTTTTTTCTTTGAAATTTCAGCAGGTAGTTGATAATTTACCTTAACCATATTACATAAAGCACATTGGGGAATTGTTGCATGAAGGCATTGACTAGAAGCTGCATCTGGAATGGTTTTTATGTTTTAAAATACTCTAAAAGGATATCTTTTATAGGCTTTATTACTCAACATAATCCACCAGAGGAACTTTTCTTCTGCATGAGGAATAGCGAGGAATCCTAGTTTAACATACATGTTGAATTTCTAAAATTATTTTCATGGAAAAACATCAGCAGTAGATGCTTTGTCAATAGGATTTAAAGTAGCCTGTGCAACCCCAGGTTTGGTTTGTTTTGTTTTTAAGGAACTTGAGGGGGATGGGCAACTTGGAAATATTATTCTAAATGACATCTGGAATGTATATATGTAGGAGTGACCTGGAAAGGTAGAGAGGTAAGATAAGCAAAACAGAAAGACTTGCCTGCCAACTATTAAAACACACTATAAAGTTACAGAAATTAAAAGCCAGAACTGAGGCCAATGTAGGGAAAGAGACCAATGGATCAGAAAGTGGCACCAAAATAGTCCCATGGACATATGAGAATTTAGTACATGACAAAGAGGCATTTCAAATCTGTTGAGAAAACATGGTCCATTTAATAAATATTATGACAACTGACTAGTGTTCTAGGAGAAAACATCTGGATTTCTGAATCACTCTTGGACCAAATAAATTCCATATGGAATAAGGATTTAAATATTAAAATACAGAATTAAAAATAAAAAGTACTAATCATGAGTAATTATTTTTATAAGGTAGTATCCTTTTTCTTTTCTGTGTTTGACATTAAGATATATATTTTATCAGGACAAGGACTATCCTTACATCAATCCCCATTTTATCCCTAATACCCTAGCACAGTATCAGGCATACCCAGAGGATAGTTATCAAGTAAATGAAATATATTGTTTACCACTTAGAATTACTAGACACTAGTGTTTCATACAATGGGACTGCATATCCATTAGTCCTGTTTGAGACAGTTATTGGTAGGAGAGAATCTAAGGGCAGACTCTCACCACCGATGGGTAACAGATCAATGAAAAAAGATTAAACACGCTCCAAGGTAGATTGTTGGGGAAAATAAGAGTTGGGTAGGTTTCTTACTACTCAGCCAGTTACTCTGCAAGCTTCAACACGAGTCAGTTCTGTTGAATGACTTAAGTGCTGACATACTTAGAATTTGCCTTTTCTATCCCCATCAGATTAATGGACAACTTATAAAACAAACCAGAATAGATGCTGATTTATCTATATCTGAGCATTTATTATCTTGTTTTAACCACAAACATCAGTCTCTGCAAGGTAGTATGAACTGAAGTTCCCACCACTCTTCATGTCCAAGAAGATCTATTATGTATATCTTAGAAGACCTATAATAAGATTGTCCAATATGGCATTGTCTTGTGGATGATCAACCATAATGGAGTTCATTCAATATGGTAGAGCAGAACGTATTGATATTACTGTTGTTATTGATTAAACTTCCTGAAGACTCACCATAATGACAAATGGAGAAAGCAACAGTTCTTTTCACCCCATGACTGCTAAAACAGAGCCAGCTGGTATTTTAACACTGTTAGTTGTAGTGGGTAGAGCACAGGCATGACCAAAGCATACCCAGTTCCAAAACTTGATTTAGACACACATCAGGGCCACTGAGGGTTTTTTTACTATTTGAGAGAATTGGTTGAAGGTTTGTACCCCCCTGGTTAGTGCACTGCTGACCTAGGACACCATGAATCACAGAAACTGTAAGACCACCTCCCACTTTGATCCCCACCCATTTGTGCAGAGCCAATGTCCCTTGATGCCAGGCTCAGGGAGAGGAAAGCAATGTTGAAGGTTGTGAACATAAAATGATATTCTCTCTAGCCCATCAGGAAAAAATCAGACAATCTAAAGAATGAATCATACAGGAAGGCAAGTTAATACAATTAACCAGAGTGAAGAGGTAAACTAGAGAATTGGTAGAAAAGAGAAGAAAGAACATAAGCACAAGCTGAATGGTTGAGTGACCCAAGGCCTAGATCCTTCCACTAAAGCTGGACTTAAGTGGACAAACATATAAACCTAAGGAAAAAAAAAATACATAGTAATGTGGTCACAGTGACTGGGAAAAGGCAATTGAGCCAGTTTATTCAATGAGACAAAGAAAAAAAAAAGTCTCCAGAATGGACATTATGGGCTAGGAAAGAGAGAAGGTAGAGATTACTGAGAGCCCAGTATAAAAGAGAGTAAATGAAGAGTAAATACTATGGGAAACAAGCCAGAGAAAGACACTATTATGATTTCACTTACAGGTCAAATCTAAAGGAAACGGAAAACCCTCATAAAGCATCAAATGTGTAGAGAAAGAGATAGGACTTGCGGTTACCAGTGCCAGGGGTGTGGGAAGTGGGTGAAGGCAATCAAAAGATTCGGATCCAGTTATAAGATAAACCAGTTCTAGGCTGCAACGTACAACGTGGTAACTCCAGTCAACACCACTATATGGCGTATTTGGAAATTGTGAAGAGAGTAGGTCTTAAGAGAAAATCACAAGAAAATAAACATTTGTTCTTCTTTTTATTTTTTTGAATCTATACGAGGTAACAGATATTAACCAAAATTATTGTGGTTATCATTTCATAATAGACGGACACCTCCAATTTATGCCATGTTGTGGATCAATTACATCTCAATAAAACTGAGGAAAAGGCAAGAGGAGAGGAAAATTACGTAAGAAGACATTTTGAAGAAAGAATTTATTTTTTCTTAAAGATCTTTCCTCTGCACAAGGTCCTAGTAGGGAATTGCCAAAGAGATGGGTGTCTTACCTGCCTCACAAGGTGTCCAGCACAGTGTCCCAGACACAGAACCCGTTATAAAGGACATTTCCCATTCCTCATGGCTGATCCCTTCAGTATGAGCTCCCCAGACTCAGACATCTCATGCCAAGTTGGAGTGTAGGCCACATTATGACATTTTTTTCAAGGTCTTTAGAGTCTTGAGATTTGGCAGGATGTTGGGCAGTTACTGAGAGACTGCAAAGCCAGCCATGCCCTTCTTCACATCATTCATTCCATCAGCCTGTCATTCAGTATGTCCTGAGTACCCTTGCCTTCAAGAGGCAAGGCCCAGAAGGGGGGAGTGTCTACCCTCAAGAAGCCTGCCCTTGAGTACGCAAGGGCCTTCACATCCGGAGGGAGAACACACCTCGAGCTCGCCCTTCTGAGGAGATGGTTCTCCAGCTCCTCCTCTTTACTCTGCCCTCTCTAGAACTTCTCCCACCCAAACTTGCTCTGAGAGAATAATCTGATAGCATCGGGGAGTGTTTTGGGAGCAGTAGAGATTTTCTATGCCCTCAAGTCATTTCAAATAACCTCCCCCCCACTCTTATCTCTAGATCCGTCTCATTCTTAGTTCTTATCTGCTGCTTTTGCAGGAATTTACCTTTTAGTCAGGGGTACCATCGACATGGATTCTGACGTCCTCAATTACTAGTCAAAACCGTATTTTTCAGTGGAAAGAACACTTGGCTTACCTTACTGGATCCCCAAGTTCAACAGCATTACCTAAGAACGTTAGGTACTCATCCACTCCCACAATAACCAAATCATCTGCTTCTCAGAGAGGAGGCCTCTGAAGGAACCAGCAAAAGGCAGGGTGTTCTGTCAGAGACACGGAATATGACAGAGTGGATGGGATGGGGTAAGTCACTTTAGAGATGAGTCTTTAATAGCCAGAATGCTGGGTGCTAGGAATAGATGTCTGAGTTCACTGAAAAAGAATGAAACTGAGAGAGAAAACAAAAACAAAAACTTTAGACCCAAGATGAACTTTGCCTACCTCTGAACTTCTGTGAGGTTCTGCTCCATATATAGTTTGGAAAAACACAGTCAAACCAGATCCCTTAAAACCTACCTATGCAAAGATCACTGTCTGCCCCCTTCCTCTGAGTCATTTAAATTGCACAGGGCCAAATCAAATTTGGAGATAGTTAGAAAATAAAAATTATTGAGTTTCATGTCCATGATTGTCAACTTCTTCTAAGAACTTATGAGGGTTCATAATTTTATTAAGCTTTTCTAATAATTAGAAAAGAAGTTTCAGGAATAGCATCATTCCCCCTACACCCCACATACACCAATACATTTGATGTACATTCAATATATTGAAATTCAGAAATGGATGAAAGTAACTCATATATGGGGTGGGTCTTAAATCCCTTTACCTAAAGGAAAAAAAAAAAAAAAGTCCTGGCAAGAGTGACTGCTAGGGCCAGTGCTCACTCCTCCCAGAAACCCAGATGGGCATAGTACCAAGCTTCTTAGAAGTAGTTATACTGGAAAGAAATGTGGGGATGGGAGAGGGGAAACCCATGCTCTAAGACCAGCATAGCCAATTAAAAACAAGGCAAGCCACATAATGAATGCTTAAAAAGTCAAGAAACAAGGGGAAATTAAGTTTAATGATACATTTTATTCTTTTAAAACCCTGAACAATGAGATTTAGAGAACTTCCAGGTTCATGAACACATCAAAGGGCTGGGAGGGGGAAATGCCCAGATATGACAAGGATGCTCTGTGCCCCAAAAACCCCCAATACTTCCTCCCACGATCTCTTCAAGTTAAGTTGCATCCTTTACAATAAACCAGCAATACTAAGTAAAGTCGTTTCCTGAGTTCTGTGAACCAGCCTACCAAATTACTGAACCCAGAATGGGGTTCATGGGAACTTCCAATGTGTAGCCAAGTCAAACAGAAGTATGGGTACCCTTGGTACCCAATATTTGCAACCGGTGTGTGATATGGAGAGGTTGGTAACTAGTGTCAAAACTGAATCGAGTCAATAGATGCTTAGCTGATGGCCAGAGAGTTGGAGAACTCTCTGATTGATTCTGTGGGGAGGAGAATCTACACATTTGGTGTCAGAAGTTTTCTGTTGTTAGAACTCAAGCTCATGACACACCCCAATTAAGGGACATTCTACAAAATAACTGGCCAGTACTTTTGAAAGTGTCAAGGTTGTAAGACACAGAGAAAGGTTGAGGGAGGGGCATCTGGGTGGTTCAGTCATTAACTGCTTCGTCTCAGGTCAAGATCCCAGGGTCCTGGGATGGAGTCCTGCATCCTGCTCCCTGCTCAGCAGGAAGCCTGCTTCTCCCTCTCCCGCTCCCCCTGCTTGTGTTCCCTCTCTCACTGTTTCTCTCTGTGTCTGTCAAATAAATAAAATCTTAAAAAAAAAAAAAAAAGAAAGTTTGAGGGACTCTCTCAGAT
Organism: Mellivora capensis; assembly: GCA_004024625.1. Lineage (NCBI taxonomy): Eukaryota > Metazoa > Chordata > Mammalia > Carnivora > Mustelidae > Mellivora > Mellivora capensis. The sequence goes on from PISX010019008.1 coordinate 34,158, forward strand.
TGGATAAAATCTTAAAAAAGAAAGAAAGAAAGAAAGGTCGAGGGACTCTCAGATTGGAGGACATGAAGGAGGATATTAGGAGACATGAAAACTAAATGGTCCTGGGATACTAGTTGGATCCTTGGAACAATCAAAAGGACATTAGTGGAAAGAACTGGTGAGATTCAAATACAGCACTTGGATTGGTTGAGTGTTATATCCATGTTAACTTTTTCATTTGGGTATCTGGAACACAGTTACGTATGATGAATATTAGGGGAAGTTAAGTGAATGGTATATAGGAACTCTGCAATTTTCTTTTATAGCTTTTCTGAAAGTCTAAAATTATTTCAAAGTAAAAAGTTAAAAATTTTTTTCTTCAGACACTTCCAAATCATAGCAGTGACACATTGTGAGTTCCGTGTGGGTTTTATAGCCAGACAAATCTGGTTCTAAAGTGAGGCTCTGCCATTCACTGGCTCCATGAGCCCAGCAAATCATTTAGCTAATCTCCATTTTATGGCACTGCTGTGAGAATTAGGGATAATGTGTATTTACTATGAAGCACAGTGGCCAGCACAGAATTTTTGGTGCTCAGGAAACATTAAATTTTCAGCTCTTAATAAATAAATATCTTTTATTTATTTATGGCTCCCTGCTAATTCTCAAAGTTCCTATTTCTAAACATGTTTCCAGCCCCTTCAGAGCAGTCCTAAACTGCCTCTGCAGCATCATCCCAAGGCTCAGCCATCCTAGACATCTGCTCACACCTCCACGGACCCTGTGTTCACTCCTTCACATGCTCATGCCATTGCCCCTAGATGCATTATTTGCCCCCCAAAGGTACAACATAAGCAATGTGGTCAGCCAGTGACCTGGGCTTGAATCTAGCTCAGGACTCAGGGACCTTCAATAAATCCTTACCTTTCTGTCTCTCCATGTCAAAATTGAAGCCTCCATAAAGTAGGATAGCAATAATAATACCTTAAAGCACAGGGGCTGGTGGGGGGTGGCTGGGAGAGTCAACAGAGCTTGAGAGAGTACCTTGCAAAATGCAACCTGAAATTAAAACACCTAGAGGTTCTCAAGCTTGGCTGCCAACAACCCAAGGAGTTGTTTTCTTTTGATACCAATATCTTGGTGTCCTCCTGAGAGTTGTTTTTTTGTTTTGTTTTGTTTTGTTTTGTTTTTTTAAAGTTGCCCCAAGGATTCTAAAGTGAACTCAAACCAGGGTGAACTACTGATCTTAATTTAGCACTTCTCAAAGTGTATTCCTTGGACCAGCACCATCAGTATCACTTGGGAAACTGTTAGATATAGAAATTTTCAAGCCCCACCCAGACACACTGAATCAGAAACTCTGTGGGTTGAGCCCAGTGGTCCCTGTTTTAGCATGTCCCCAGATGGTTCTGAGGTACTGCTAAAGGTTGAAAATGTGTGCCTTAAACAATTTTTCATTTCCAACTGACAAAATATGACTCATACTTCATGGGGTACCCCATATCTCACTTCCTTTACAAGGCCTTCCTACTCTTCCATTCAGAATCTTCTGCCTCTAGGAGACTTACTGTGGAACTATTTCTCTCAAAATGCTTAATACTGTGTTACTTCTTGTTGAATCTTTACATCACAGTCTTTCCTAAGCTCTTGGGAGCTATTTAGGGAAGGGTCCATATTTGTACCCTATTCCACAAAGAGCTGGTCAAACCCACTATGTGTGAAAGCTGCTTAAAAAATGTTGAAGAGATCTCTTTAAATCTCATTGAGGAAAGGCTTAATGAGTTGTGTGAGGATTAGCTGATATACAGAAAAAAGAAAAAGAAGAAAGCTAAGTATGTAAAAGGGGAAAAAAATAATGTCTAAAATACCCTTCTTCATGTAATAGCTACTATGTAGCACTTGCTTTATTCCAGGGCCTAATCTAAGTGTTTTAAATGGCAACTGAAGCATAAATCCCATTTAAGTCTCATAGCAGCCATATGTGATACCTATTATTATTGTCATTATCATTATTGCTGACATGGCAACTGAAGCACAAAGAAGTAAAGTAATTGGCCCAAGGTCACACAGTTTTTAAATAGTAACTGAACTTGAACTCAGGTAATCTGTCTTCCCACCTGGGCTAAATACCCCACCCCACACTACTATCATTGTATGGTAATATATTATCAATTCATATTATTATTAATCATCTTGTCTTCTGTTTTACTTATAGAAACTATGGATAATACTCAACTATCAACCTTTTCTCACCCAATTCTCTCTGAGATAATGATATTAGTGGCAGACATTTATATAATACTTTCTATGTTCTGGCTCTGTTCTAAGTGCTTTATAAATAAATTTATTTAATTCTTCAATGATCCTATGAGTCAGGTACTATTATCATCCCCCTTTTCACATATAAGATGAAGGAGGTACAGAGGAGTCAAGTAACCTGCTCTAGTCATACTGACAGTGAATGGTCAAACTGGATCTGAACCCAGGCAACCTGGCTTCAGGGTCTATCTCTTTACTCCTCTGCAAAGGAGCCTTTCTTTGTAAGGGAGTTTGGGAACCATGGTCATGGAACTAAATTATATTGCTGTTTTGCTATATTAATACATCCTTGTAGGGTTGGTATGAGAAATATATTATCAATAAATAGAAAGCACTCAAACAGTGCTTTCAAAGGATTCAAACAGCAATCAAAGGATTGTGCTGATAGTAATTATTGTTTTGAAATTTTTAGATAGCCCATCTGGCTTATCAGATCACAAGTCTGGACTTCTAAGCCTCATTTCAAAATCAGGATATCATGACCTTTATCCTGTGGAGTCCTAAGCAATGATGGCTGGCTCTACTTGGGGGAGTGAGGCAAACCCACTTTTGGTTTTCTTCCCAAATTTCCCATTGGGAGTAATATGGAGTCATATATTTAGTAAAGAACCTTAAGCTGAGACTTCTATAATGCCAAAGTATGGTCATGGGAAATACAGTGTGTACCTCTGGCACAATATAGACAGCAATCTGAACAAGTGACATAAATCAAGGTATACAAATCATGTGTGCTCAGCTGCTTTTTTAAGTGGAACATCCATTCAATCCATGGCTGTAACACTGTCCCACTGCTGATTAAGGCCAGGAGGTCAAGACCATCTGAGCATCACCAATGCCAGCGTAGAAAGTTCTCTACAGAGCATGCCTCTGCCTTCAGACTTCAAGCTTTAGGGAGGCTGGCCAGTCCAATTTTATTCATATGGAATATGACTACCAAACCTCAGCACCCAATCCCTTCTTAAATTTGTCAACTTTATGATGGATCTGCTGACCTTTTAAATAAACCTCCTTATTGTAAGGACCTATTTTATATTTTTATATTTTAGCCAGAGGCTTCCATTGAGGTTAAACAATAACCTTGTTGTTTAACCCTTAAACTGTCCCTGCTCCCCTTCCCCCAGGGGATTTACTTAAAAACAAGTCCTGGAAACCAGCCTCAGGTAACAAAGCTCAAATACAAGGGTGGGTCAGGCCAGGTGGAGACATCGATCAGTGGGGGGTTGCATACTATCTCCCTAGCTACCAAGGAGTAGGGCGCCCCCCCCCCCATTACACCTAATCGAGGTGTAATAGGCTGGTTCAAATGTCTACTAGGGTAAATTGTAATTCAGTTGGTCATCTAGCATCACTATGGAGTTTCCTGTGTGTGTTACAATCTCATTGGCCACCTGTGCGTGGCCAGGCCCGACCGCATGGCCTTTGCCCTTAAAAGCTAGTCTGTGAAACAAGGAAAGGTCACCCTCTCTTTTAAGAGGTGCGGCCCTGAACGTTGGGTTAGATTCTTGAATGTTCGGTTAGATTCTTGGCGCGAAATAAAGTTTTGCTTGACCTTCGCTTTATATCAGTCTCGCTCCTTTAATCACGGACCCATTTTGGGGGCATAACATATGGGGGCTCACTGGGATTAAACGACGAGAACTGAGCCAGCATCAGAATTTCTGGGAAAAGCCTCGAGGTAAGATCTCACAGATTTTACTCTGTGGGATCCGCCAATGTGAGATCGGTCGGTCTGTCTGGGTGGAACTCCAGGTATAGCCCACCAGGGTGAAGCCAGACGTGGCCCTGCTCCCCAGGGCTGGAGAGGATGCGGGGATGCCCCTTCCCTCCACTGGTAGATCGCCAGGGGGTTCGAGTCCCCCTAGACAGTCAAGGGTTCAAGTGCCCCTAGACAGTCACCTAGGGGGTCAGGGGGTTCCAGTCCCCCTAGGCAGCCAGGGGGTTCCAGTCCCCCTGGATGGCCAGAAGATCAAAAAGTCCCCACGGGTGGCAGGTTCTGGGTAAGAACTGCGGGGCCTGCGGTTGTCTTTGTCTTGTCTTTTTGTTGGTTGCTGTGCTGTTTGTTGTGTTTGAAGGACTGGGGCAAGTAAGGGGACTCTGACTTTCAATGGCTATAACTGGAGCCAACTGGGGTTAGTCTAACTCAAGGCAGAGACTTTAAGGAATATTCCCAAGCCCCTGCTGAAACAAACTTTGTTTGTAAATGAGATCTCTTTAACTCATAAGGTTTTTCCTTGATATGCTAAGTTTCTCAGGGAGTACTGCTAAGCCAGTAATAAACCTTGGGTTACATTTGGGTAAATGCTGTTAACTACTCCAGAGGTTCTATACATTTCCTAGAGTTTAATGTTCTGATAAGAGTCATCACTTGATATTTAACCATATCTATTCTGAGTTTTTGTCATTTGTAATTGTTTTAATTCTTTTGTAAGACGAATTCTGCCTTAAAGGAAATTCATATGGGAGACTTACAGGACACATATAGGTCTTTGATATGTTAAAATCCTGGGAACTGAAATGAGTAAGAATTTACAGAAGTAAGGGCTACATTCGGACTAAACCAGAATTAGTAACATGGGACTAGATGAACTGAAAGGTTGTAATGTTATGTCTCTTAATGATTTAAACATTACTGGTTCTGTAATGTTTGCTCCTCTAGACTAGGGAAACTTTTTAAGTTATCTGTAACTTACAGAGATGTAAAAGTACTCATTTGTAAACGAATCAAGGCATTCAACTTTTCTCTCTATCTGAACCCTCTGAAACCAAAAGGTCT
>PISX010019009.1:0-39321 GCA_004024625.1 Mellivora capensis
TTTTTTTTTTTAAAGATTTTATTTATTTATTTGAGAGAGAGGCAGTGAGAGAGCATGAGCGAGGAGAAGGTCAGAGGGAGAAGCAGACTCCCCGTGGAGCTGGGAGCCTGATGCGGGACTCGATCCCGGGTCTCCGGGATCATGACCTGAGCCGAAGGCAGTCGTCCAACCAACTGAGCCACCCAGGCGTCCCAATAATAAAATCTTTAAAAAAAAAGATATTCATATAAGCAAAAATCACAATATTTAAAAATAATTTTAAGGAGCCTTAAAACCACCAGATGCAAAAGGGACTGCCCATGTGAAGATCCAACAATGTGATCTGCAGTGGCTCCTAGGTGGCCAGTTTCTTCAGTGACGCTGATGGCACCTAGAGGCCTGCTGGGCTTGGGGTCTCAGTACCAACGCAGCCAACACAACCCATGATATACACAGACCAGAACTACCCAGGTCCGAAGGCTCAGTGTCCAGGGAGCTGTTGAGGCTTGGACAAGAGAGGGTCACCGAGGGCCTGGGCGGCAGCAGAGGGCTTGAGAAGTCTGCCTGGAGGGCACTGGACTCAGGTGGTCTTAGAGGAGAAACAAGAGAGAAAGCCCGTGTGAGGTGGTGCCTGACTTCCGAAACAAGAGCCTTGGCTGGTTTGTGTTGAGGAGCAACAATATCGCACGACGCTCTCAGGCCCCAGGCTGGGCCCCGTCCATTTGCTGTCACACCCATGCCCATTCGGGAAGCAGAGGGTGTCTTCGTCATGCGGCCAGAAGAGTCATCCAAGGCCCCCGAGCTATTGTTCCACATACCCTGTTCCCCTACACCAGATGTCTGACCTGTGACTGACCAGGGTCCACCCCCCCCCCGGCACTCCCCTAGAGGAAAGCATCCCTATATGGTTTCTCTTCCAGGAACGCAGTATGCGACCTGTGCAATCAGGGTCGAGAGGGCCTGTGACAAAGCTCACAGCTTGGTTACTCGTTCTCAAAGGGATATAACTACAGTCACATCTTAATTTTTCTAAGAGGGTGGGGGATGGATGAGCCCGGTGATGGGTATCAAGGAGGGCACGGACTGCAGGGATCACTGGGTGTTATACGCCAACAATGAATCACGGAACACCACACCAGAAACGAATGATGTACTGTATGGTGACTAATGGAACATAAATTTAAAAAAAGAATTCAGGGTGCCTGGGTGGCTCAGTGGGTTAAAGCCTCTGCCTTCGGCTCAGGTCATGATCCCAGGGTCCTGGGATCGAGCCCCACATCGGGCTCTCTGCTCTGCGGGGAGCCTGCTTCTTCCTCTCTCTCTGCCTGCTTCCCTGCCTACTTGTGATCTGTGTCTGTCAAATAAATAACTTCTTTAAAAAAATAAAATAAGAATTCAGAAGTCATAAAAAACATTTTTTTTTCCCAAGGAAAGTGATCTACGAGTTGCTCCTCTCAAGGAAGGCCATCCCCTGAGGAAAGTGGATTTAAAATTTTTCCCTCCTCTCCCCTGAGACATTAGAGCAATGAGCAATTTTTTTTTTTTCTTTTTGGTGGTTCTCAAACCAGGGAGCTAACTGCAATGTCAATAGACTGGAGCTATAGATTGGAGAGAGGCAGAGAATTAGGAGAATTAAGAGAACTATCTGCTTAGGTAGGGCTGAGAGCCACCCAGGCTGGCAGGGAGCACTGTTCAGGCAGGAGAATTCGTTAGGCAAAGGAGCCCAGGGGCAGAGGCAAATAAATGCCTTATTGTTGAGAAGAAAGGGAGAGAGAGCTCAGAAAGGGAAGGCTGCCAAGGACCTGGGGCAGAGAGCAGCAAGAAGGAAGCAGGAGACCAGGGGAGGTGACAGGCACCTGAAGCTCCGCCAGGTATGCCCCATGGGCACCCACATTCCCAGCCGCTCCCAACTCTGAAGGCTTCATTTTCATTTCCGATGAAGGACAGAAGGGATTAGGCTGCGCCCCGTCTGGGAAGCTGTCAGCCTAGTCTGGTCGGAGCTTGGCCCATGTTACCAGGCCAACTCGCCCAGTGCTCCTGACATATTTTCCAAGCTGGGTTCTGCTGTGTCAATAATTTTGCCATTTTAAAATCCTAAAGACAGGGGTGCCTGGGTGGCTCAGTGGGTTAAAGCCACTGCCTTCGGCTCAGGTCATGATCTCAGGGTCCTGGGATTGAGCCCAGAATCAGGGTCTCTGCTCAGCAGGGAGCCTGCTTCCCACCCCCTGCCTGCTCTGCCTACTTGTGATCTCTGTCTGTCAAATAAATAAATAAAAATCTTTTTCTTTTTTTTTAAGATTTTATTTATTTACTTGACAGACAGAGATTACAAGTAGGCAGAGAGGCAGGCAGAGAGAGACTGAGAAGCAGGCTCCCTGCTGAGCAGAGAGCCTGACGCGGGGCTCGATCCCAGGACCCCGGGATCAAGACCCGAGCTGAAGGCAGAGGCTTAACCCACTGAGCCACCCAGGCGCCCCAATAAATAAAAATCTTTAAAAAATTTTTTTAAATAAAATAAAATAAAATCCTAAAGACATACATAAGTTAGAGCTGAACTCAAGGGACTGCATTTCAATATCTTTGTTTGGCTTGACTCTCACCTTTAACACCAATGGTTATATTTACAGCAGAAGTGAGCCTGATCTCTCTCTCTCTCTCTCTCTCTCTCTCTCTCTCACACACACACACACACACACACACACTAGACCCACGGGTCACTTGTATGCAATGGCTAGCCACAGCACACCACAGTCCCGGACAGATTAAAATAGGCTTATTTTTGGACATCCAACGACGCAGAGCACACCAACAGTGTTCCCAATGAAATGCAAAAACATTTTCTTGTTCTTTAAAAAAGTTTCGAAAACTTATTATGTGGTTTGATGATAGAATTGCACATGACTTCAGAAAACCACAGGACGGTCAGCATCTTTCTTGCCAAAAAAATGTCCACAACATTTTCCTGCAAATGCCACCCTGCCCCAAAAGCTACATTTTCAGACTGTTTCGATTAGTAATGGAGCAAAAAACAACGCACATGTAGAGGACACAGGAAACGCGATGCCTTCAAACCGTCCACATGTGAAGGCAGTTAACTGAGCGGCTGGCATTCCTCTCCCGGCTGCCCTTCTCAAGTCCTCGCTTCCCGGATGAAGCTGAAGTCCCAGGAAGCAGTATCACATCCCCACTGGATTCAAAAGCAAAACCTGCCCCCTTTCCTTCCTCCCCCTGCTTGAACTCTCGGGCAGCCCCCCCACCCCCAGCATCCTCGACAAACCACCTTAAGAGGCAAGGGCACTGTTTTTCTCATTGAATGAGAAACCAGTCATCCAAGAGGAGCTTTTTGCGAAAGATTAATTTGGGCCACAACAGTGAACTGCATATCCTAAGAGGCCAGGAGGCAGCTTGCCTGGAAAACCCTCACAGCCCTGAGACCCAGAGCCCGACCAGCCCGGAACCTCTGCATCAGCCAACGGAGGAGGGTCCAAGAGGAGAGGAACCTACTTCAGGGGCCAAACCCCATGGTCCTCAGGCCCTTGCACAGACATTCAGTGACTTGCAGATTTAAGCACCTCCCTCCAGACCTTGACACACAAATTAGGGGACTACCATTCAGCAGGGTCTGTCAGTGGTGTCCCCAGCTCCACAGACAATAAGGATGGCGGCCCTCCTACGAAATTCACCATTTGCTGAGCACTTCTACTGTGGGCCAAATGATGTGGTAGACACTGCCACAAGCATTCTCACTTGATTTCATCTTCATCCCACCTTGTGAAGAGCACACGGTTGGTCTGCTTGTTTTTAATCGAGATATAACATATAGGCCATAAAATCCACCCATTTAAAGTATACAACTCAGTGGGATTTAGAATATTCAAAGCTACACAACCATCACCATAAGGTAATTCTAAGAGGAACACATTTGTTTGTTTGTTTGTTTGTTTGGGGGGCGGCAGAGAGAGATGCTTACTTAGGCAGCACCACACCCAGCAATGCCCGATCCAGGGGGCAATTTCACAATCTTTGCCTTGAGCCCAAATCAAGAGTCAGATATTAAGCCAACTGAGCCAATCAGGTACCCCAAGGAACATGGATGCGTTTTTAATCTCCCATCCTATTAATGAAATTTTTAAAATGAGGGCAAGATGTTAAGCAACCAGGCACCTGGGTGGCTCAGTCAGTTAAGCATCTGCCTTCAGCTTCGGTCATTATCTCTGAGTCCTGGGATCAAGTCCCAAACGGGCACCTGCTCAGTAGGGAGTGTGCTTCTCCTTCTGTCCCTTCCCTCTACTTGTGCACGTGAGCACGCTCTCTCTCTCTCACACGCTTGCTCTTGCACTCTCTCTCAAATAAATAAATAAAATCTTTCTAAAAAAAAAAAATAGTGGGGCGCCTGGGTGGCTCAGTGGGTTAAAGCCTCTGCCTTCGGCTCAGGTCATGATCCCAGAGTCCTGGGATAGAGCCCTGCATCGGGCTCTCTGCTTGGCAGGGAGCCTGCTTCCCCCTCTCTCTCTGCCTGCCTCTCTGCCTACTTGTGATTTCTCTCTCTGTCAAATAAATAAATAAAATCTTTTTTAGATTTTTTAAAAAAATAGCTGTGTCCACTGAAAAAGCCTAGAAATACAAACTCAATAATTATAACCATCCTAGTGCCCAGACTGAGGTCTCTAAGTATTATTTTACACTAACAGGAACAAGAACTTCTAGGAGAAATGACTGATTTCAGGTCTGGGGCAGGGCATACACAAGGTAAGCCTGTGTGAAAGCAAGTATACGGTCGAAGGCCACTGAAGTTTTGTCAGAAGGAGGCAGGAGTCAACCTGAAGGGGCTCCCAATGGCCAACAAGATAATACAAATAGATGTATTTATACAATATATATAGAAATATACACATAAATACATATTATAATAAATGTATACACCTGATGACATTGTATACATCTGAGTAACATTCAAACCTTGATTTCTAAATAATATCATTTTCCAGGGAAGGGAACCAAGGCTCCCTGGAGAACTCCAGGGCTGAAGTAGGAGGATCTGAGATGAGCCTGGAATTCTGTGTCTGAGAAAGAAGGGAACATGTCTAAAGGGCACTGGAAATGGTTCAGAGGGGCTCCCACTGGCCAAATCCAGGACAATCTGAGCATCAAAATAGATAACAATTAAATATTAAAGTCTGTAAATAAAACATGAACTCATGAACACATACTGACATAAATAAACAGGGAAGAGGAGAAAACTCTTCCTTACAGTTGAAAATCCAGCTAATAAGAGGTGCCTGGGTGGCTCAGTCATTAAGCGTCTGCCTTCGGCTCAGGTCATGATCCCAGGGTCCTGGGACCAAGCCTCGCATCAGGCTTCCTGCTCGGCTGGAGGCCTGCTTCTCCCTCTCCCTCTCCCTCTGCCTGCTGCTCTGCCTCCTTGTGCTCTTTCTCTGACAAATGAAGAAATAAAATCTTAAAAAAAAAAAAATCCAGCTAATAATAACAGAAGGAAAGATGGATCCATACAATGGTCATTTGCCAGCCATCGTAACAACACAGGATTCAAGCAAGAATCAATGGATATTTTTTTTTTAAGATTTTGTTCATTTATTTGACAGACAGAGATCACAAGTAGGCAGAGAGGCAGGCAGAGAGAGAGAGGAGGAAGCAGGCTCCCTGCTGAGCAGAGAGCCCAATGCGGGGCTCGATCCCAGGACCCTGGGATCATGACCTGAGCTGAAGGCAGAGGTTTTAACCCACTGAGCCACCCAGGCACCCCAGAATCAATGGATATTAAGACTAATGAGTGAAAGCTTGAGGAGTTACGGGATATTTACATACTCAAAGTATCTTCCCACAAAAATACTTACTAATTATACAGGGGGAAAAAAGAGTAACCTGAGAGTGGAGAAGCCTGGCAGATATCACTTGAACCAAATTAAGATCACCAGTAAGGGAGCAGGTATCTACGTCATCTGCCTCTGACAGGAGGCACTGAAAATAAGGCATCATTATTTCTGCGGCATTCCTGACAATACCACAAGATAGCCAGAGTCTAAACATGAGAAAACGTCACACAAACCCAAATTGAGGGACGTGCCACAAAATAACTGGCCGGCATTCCTCCCAAATGTCAATGTCACAAAACACAAAGGCTGAGGAACTATTCCAGACTCGAGGAGATTAAAGAGAAGTGACACTGAACGCAAAATGTGATCCAGGATGTTCTTGTACTATGTATAGTAGGTTGGTTGGTTTTTTTTTAAGAATTTATTTATTTATTTGACAGAGAGAGAGGGAACACAAGCAGGGAGAGTGGGAAAGGGAGAAGCAGGCTTCCCACTGAGCAGGGAGCCTGATTCGGGGCTCGATCCCACCACCGTGGGATCATGACCTGAGCTGACGGCAGACGCTTAACAACTGAGCCACCCAGGCGCCTGCGTGTAACGGTTTTGAGGCAACCAGATTATGAATAAGGTCTGCAGTTTAGCTTTACTATTTTATCAGTGTTAATTTCCTGTCTTTGATCATTGTACTGTGGTTTTGAAACAATACGGTCCTGTCTTTAAGGACAATGAAGTATTTAAGGATAAACCGGCGTCAAGTCCGCACTCCCAAAGGCTTAAAAGACTCAAAAGGCTTAAAATACTACATAAATATACACATACACATGTGTCTGTACACACACAAAGGGAAAGGATACAGCAAATGTGGTAAAAAGTTAACGTCTGGAGAACTAGGAGAAAGTACAGATTACTCTGTACTACTCTCGCAACTTTTGAGTGAGTCTCAAATTATTTCAGATTCCAAAGTCTTTTTAAAAGACCACAAAATAATGACATATATTAAATACACAAAAGCCATGAGTTTTTAATGGACAGTTCAAGGGGGAAATCCCACTGTTCGCCTTTGGGGGTTGCTAAAGCATCAGCTTGTTATTAGGAAAGCGGATAAAGGGGCACCCGGGTGGGTCAGTGGTTAAGTGGCTGCCGACAGCTCAGGTCAGGATCCCAGGCTGGGACTGAGCCCTGCTTCAGGCTCCCTACTTCTCCCTCTCCCGCTCCCCCTGCTTGTGTTCCCTCTCACTGTCTCACTTGTGCTCTCTGTCAATTTTTTTTAAGATTTAATTTATTTATTTGACAGAGAGAGATCACAAGTAGGCAGAGAGGCAGGCAGAGAGAGGGGGAAGCAGGCTCCCCGCTGACAGAGAGCCCAATGCGGGGCTCGATCCCAGGACCCTGAGATCATGACCTGAGCCGAAGGCAGAGGCTTTGACCCGCAGCCACCCAGGCGCCCCTCTCTCTGTCAATCAAATAAATTAATTAAATCTTTATTAAAGAAAAAAAAAGGAAAGTTGATAAAGGTGCCGGCATTCAACCCAACCCCCACAGTGGCAACCAAAAAAAAATGTCTCCAGATATTGTCATATGTTCCCTGAGGGGCAAAATCTCCCACCTCCATTCAGAACCACAGATCCAGGTCATGATCATTATTGGCTATTAAGCTATTAAGTAAAAGGCCGATGAGGAATTTTAAGTAGATGGATCAGGCTCAATACACTCATACTGAGCCATCGATCCCGGTCTCACTGAAAGCGAGACCATCAGACACTTTTGCCTTCTGATGTCGATGCAACAGGATGGACATGGCAGCACCAACAGAGCTTTCTTGCCATCCCCCGAAACAAAGCCTCCAGAGTGAACTAGTTTACAGGAACGGCAAGAGTCAGAGAAGCATGTTAACTTTTCACCCACGAGACCATCAGCCAAATTCAAGATGTGGGCAACGCTACACAACAAATTACCTCTTCTCATCAACAGACAACCAGCTTTTAAAAGGAGAGGAGGGCTCCTGCAGACTAGGAGAGCCTAAGAAGCGTACTGAGCAGAGGCAACGTGCAGATCTTGTTTAGATCCTACTTGAAACAAACCAAAAAGGCACTTCTGAGATCCCTGGAGAAAAAGAAACACGTTCTGGATCTTAGACATTAAGGAACTGTTAATTATTTAGATGTGACAATACTGTGGACGTGTCATTTAGGGAACACGGTCTTTAACCATTAGAGATGCATACTAAGTATTTACAGCTGAAATGCTGTGGTATCTGAGACCGGTTTTAACAGGACAGCCAGAAAAAGTTGGTTGGGGGGGGGGCGGTAACTGGTAAAAGAAGAATATAAAATGTTGGTAACTGCTGAAGATGGGTGAAGGGGACATGGGGGTTCATAATACAATTCACTGTACTGGGATGAAGGTTAATTCTATATGTCAAGTTGAGTGGGCCAAGGGGTGCCCAGATTAAATGCTTCCTGGGTAGGTCTGTGAGGGTATCCAGGTGAGAGCAGCATTTGAACCTTAAGTAAACTCGGTAAAGCAGATTGCCCTCCCCAGTGTGGTGAACACCATCCAGTCCACTGAGGACCTGAACAGAACAAAAGGGGAAGAGGGGAAGAGTTCGTCCCTTTCTTCCTGGACCACTGCTTGCATCCCATCTTCTCCTGCCCTTGGGGTGGAGTTTCCCTCATCTGCTCTGGGCCAAGAGGACTCTGAATTACACCACCGGCTTCCTGGATCTCCAGCTTGCAGACAGCAGATCATGGGACTTCTCAGCCTCTACAACCATGTGAGCCAATTTCTCACAATAAATCTCCCTTTATATCCTAGTAGTTCTGTTTCTCTAGAGAATGCTGATTAATACAACTAGTAAATGTTTGTAAGTTTCCATAATAAAAAGCTTAATTTAAAAAGAATGTGGAGGGCGCCTGGGTGACTCAGTTGGTTAAGTGTCTGTCCTAGGCCCAAGTCATGATCCTGGGGTCCTGGGATCGAGTTCTGTATCAGGCTCCCTGCTAATTGGGGAGTCTGCCTCTCCCTCTACCCCTCCCCCTGCTCATGATCTCTCTCCCTCTCTCTCAAATAAATAAAATCTTTTTAAAAAATGTTGAAGGACTTATATCCAGAATATACAAAGAACTCTCCAATCTTTACAGTAAGAAACAATCCAATTAAAAAGTGGATAGAAGAAGCTTTGCACAGTGGTAGTATCATAGCCAATGAGGTTTATCCGAGGCGCGATTATTGCTAACTGAAAAAGTGGGTAGAAGAGGGGTCCCTGGGTGGCTCAGTCAGTTGGGCATCTGCCCTCAGCTCAGGTCATGATTCTGGAGTCCTGGGATCGAGGTCTTACATGGCGGGGGGCAGGGTGTCTCTGCTCAGCAGGGAGTCTGTTTCTCCCTCTCCCTCTGCCCCTTCCCTCAGCTCATGCTCTCTCCCTCTCACTGACTCCCTTTGTTGCATTCAAATAAATAAATCTTAAAAAAAAAAAAGTGGGTAGAAGATACCTCATGAAAGAAGATACATACATAGATGGCAAATAGAGAAAAGACCCTTACCATCATTAGTCACTAGGGAAATGCAAATTGAGATCACAATGACATACCACTTCACACTCACCAGAATGGCTACAATTTAGAAAATAACAGACAATTCTCAGAGATTACAAGAATGCAAAGCCACTAGGACTCTCAGACACTACTGGTGAGAATGCAAAATGGCATAAAGCCACTCTACAAATGGTCTGGCAGTTTCTTATAAAGCCAAACATAACTTAATGCCATATGACTAGTAATCCCACTCCCAGGTGTCTGCCCTAGAAAAAGGAAAATTATGATCACACTAATACCTACATGTAAGGTTTACTACAGCTCTACTTGTAATCGCCAAAAACTGAAAACAATCTACCTGGCTTTCAAGGAATGGATAAACAAATAGTGGTATGCCCATAAAAATGGAATACCACCTACCTCCCCCGCCAAAAAAGGATCAAGCTATAGATACAGCAACACAGAAGAATATTTCGAATGCATCATGCTAAGTGAAAAAGCCAGACTCAAAAGCTACAAGACTGTATGAGTCTATTTACGTGACATCCTGGAAAAGGCTAAATTATAGGGATAGAAACAAGACATACTGGTTGCCAAGGGTTGGATGGAAGAAGGGGGAATGATTAACAAGAACATGGCAAACAAGACAATTCTGATGAAACTATTCTGAACTTTGACTATAGGGGTGGAGAGAGGACTATGTATTTGTCAAAACTCACAGATCGGTATAGACTTTAAAAAGTGAAATTTATTGTATTCAAATTAAAAATAATGAAAACCACATTGTGTGTCAACTTAAAAAAACTTTAAAATAAAAATGAGAAACAAAAAAGAAAAGGCTGTGAAGTCTGTTGATAAAAGAGAAGCATGCTGTCATCCCGTTACAAAGCAATCTGCGGGGGGAGGGGGTGGTGGTGGTTGTGGTGTGTGTGTGTGTCCACACCCATCCAGACACACAGAGACACAAGCGTTATGCACAATGTGAATAGTGCTCGTCTCTGATTAGTAAGAATCCAGGAAATCCGCTTTTTTTCTTTTAAGGTACTGGTATTTTCTGATTTTTTTTTCCTAAAAATAAGTTTGGGGTACCTTTATGATTTCTTTAAAGAGTAATCTTGAAACAAACAGATAAAATCATAAACACTAGCTTCTCTGGGAAGCTTTTCCTGATCTCTCCATAAGTAGCCTTTCTCCCTCCAGGCTTCCCTTCGATATCTTCCAAGCAGGCTGCCCTCAGTCTCATTTTCTCCATGGCCCTTTAGGCTCTCCTGCTGACTGAGCTCAAGGAGGAAATGCCTCCGATGTACCTTGCTCCCGTGATCACTCAGTTACGCATGGCGGTGCCTGTCCCAGGAATCATGTTTCTCTGGTTCCCTGCTCCGTGCCCCCTTAAGGGGCATTCAATAACCAGCTGGTTAATGACTGACCGGCCAACGACCAATGAATAGGCATCGAATAAATGACCATTAAGCCATACCCACAGGGTAACCGGACACTATCCAAAGGGAGATAATTAATGTTTCCGGTCAGCCTAGAACACAGGCTCAGGTGAAAGGCTTTTGGGATGACCCCTGGCCAGTTAAGTTTCTAGAAATTATTTGGCAGAAAACATGCAAGGCTGGCTTATCACTTGCCACATCTGTGGATCAGAGACCCCGGACTGTCAATTCATAAGATAATAAGCTTTAAAATTACCCAAGGGCGCCTGGGTGGCTCAGTGGGTTAAGCCGCTGCCTTCGGCTCAGGTCATGATCTCAGGTTCCTGGGATCGAGTCCCGCATCGGGCTCTCTGCTCAGCAGGGAGTCTGCTTCCCCCTCTCTCTCTGTCTGCCTCTCTGACTACTGTGATCTCTCTCTCTGTCAAATAAATAAAATAAAATCTTAAAAAAAAAAATAAAATAAAATAAAATAAAATTACCCCAACGGCATAGAGGGCCAGGCTAGTGCCTTCTGGCACACACTCAAGGGTGAAAGATTCAGCTACGGGAATAAGGAAGAGGCCAGATGTGGTAACAGCAGTCAAGTGAAAACGGAATTTAGGTGATTTTAGGTGACATCAGTCACACTTAAGCTAAAAGTCAGTAAAGGATGAAGTAGAAGACTTAAATTTGGATGGCAGGGTTGAACTGAGTGGTCACAAATCTTTTCTCATCTTGGACATTGCATTTTCACACCTACAGGATGAAGTCTGTCTGTTAGTTTGAAAAGACATATGAAGATCCAACTCCTTTCAATGTATATTTTTGCAGGGCGCCTGGATGGCTGAGTCGGTTAAGCATCCAATTCTTTATCTCAGCTCAGTCCCACACTGGGCTCAGTCCCACACTGGGCTCTGTGCTGGGTTTGGAGCTTACTTTATTTTCTTTAAAAAGATTTTATTTACTTATTTGAAAAAAAGAGCAAGCATGAGTGCGGGGTAGGGCAGAAAGAGAGGGAGAAGCAGACTCCCCACTGAGCAAGTGGCCTGATGTGGGACTCGATCCCAGGACTCCTGGGATCATGACCTGAGCCGAAGGCAGATGCTTAACCAACTGAGCCACTAGGTGCCCCTGGAGCTTACTTTAAAAAAAAAAAAAAAAAAAAAAAGTGTATTTTTGTGATTCCCTGCACATGCCAGGAAGACCCAAAGCAATATTTTAAATATTTCCTTACTTCTAAAATAAAAATAAATAAAAAAAACAAAAAAAACACCACAGCACTACGATTTCTCTCTAGCCTCAGCAGGTTCAGGTCCCTGCAGCCTACAAGCCAATAACCTAAAAAAAAGGCTATAGAAAATGTATAGGCACCGGGGTGGCTCAGCCGGTTAAGCCTCTGACTTCTGGTTTTGGCTCAGGTCACAATCTCAAGGTCATGAGGCTGGGTCATGTGGAGTTGGCTTGAGATACTCTCTCCCTCTGCTCTTCATCCCTGCTCACATCTCTCTCCCCCTCTAAAATAAATAAATAAATCCTAAAAATAGAAAGAAAGAAAGAAAAACAAATTAAAAAGCTTCCAAATATCACAGTTTGGGAATTCCTGTTCCGGTTAATGGATTAAGTGCAGTGCACCCCGTCTCTCTCACTGAATGCAGCTGTAAACTCTGGAAACAGTGCACGGGGCAGCTCCTTCAGGACACTGGAAACTAAACAATAGTAGGCAGATGAGGGAAGCAGACCAGAATTCAGAGTTCACTGAACCAGCAGCCAGTTTCCTATTTTTCCTCTCAGTATTGCCCAACTTGGACTCAAGGCAACCTCAAACTCAGAAAAAGGAACCAGGTATGGACAGAGAGAGCTCTAGGCCAATCCCTCCAGTTCTGGCTAGAGAAGTGGTCGAGGGCATTCTATTTAATACTATAAATATTGATGGGAAATCCCGTTTTTAATTTTCCTTAAAAAAATTTTTTTTCCTTCACTCTCCTATTCCAGACCCCAGGCGAGCGTGAAGCGGTAGAAGCAGCTGCAGCAGCAGAAGCCTGCAGACACCCGAAATTCTGACGAAGGGGACTCTTCCCATATGATCCAAGGAAGCAGAATTCCAAGAGGGAGTCCCACTTCCTTTCCCTGTCCCAGTCCTCCTACTGCTTGCCACTGGGCATGGGCACAGCCATGAAAAGAGGACAATAGCAACTAACATGCCAGCTTCTGGACACATGTCTAAAAAAGGGGGTGAAAGGGGGAACTGGAACTAGCAGAAAGGGAAAGCAATCCATCAGTCGCTCATAAACTTGGGGGCTCACTCCAAACTGGACATGTGTAGACCTGACCTTAAGCAGCACAGTGAAGATTTTCAGAACCGAACTATGGGACAGGTCACCGCACAGGTCTCAGACTGACCCCTGGATAGCACACACAAGGGGACGAACCAAATAGCACCACAAAGGCTCTGAAACAGAACTGACATGGAATCCTCAACCCCACAGAAAGCTGCCTTGCCATCTGAATCCAAGCAGGCTGATGGCCTTCTAAAGCAAACAAAACAAAGATCAACATTCTTCACAGGATTTAAACAAGACCAGGGTCTCAAAACATAATAATCAAATGTCCATGATATAATCCAAAATTACTTGGCATACAAAGAACCAGGAAAATCTCAAATCACATGGAAAAAGGGAATCAACAGATGCCAATGCTGAAATGACACAGTGCTGGAATTATCAGGTTACAAAGCAGCTGTAGTAAAAATAATCCAAGGAAAAAGGACGGATGAGTACATCTGAAACAAAGTAAAAGAAAGTCTCAGCAAAGAAACTGAGATATAAAGAACCAAGGGCACCGGGGTGGCTCAGTCGGTTAAGCATCCAACTCTTGGCTTCAGTTCAGGTTGTGATCTCATGGGTCATGATATCCAGCCTGGTGTCAGGCCCCATGCTCAACCAGAAAGGAGTCTGCTTGAAGATTCTCTTGATCCTCTGTCATTTCCCACACTCATGCTTATGTGTGCAGGCTAATAAATAAATAAATCTTAAAAAAAAGAAGAAGAAGAAGAAGAAGAAGCAGCAGCAAGTGCAAATTTATAAAACAATACCCAAAATAAATTTTTTAAAAAATTCAATGGATGGGCTAAAAAGCAGAATGGAGCTGATCAAGTAAAAGAACCTCAAGATAAATCAATAGAAATCACCAAATATGAACAATAAAGAGAAAAAAAATTGCAGAGAACTTCAGGGACCTATGGGATAATGCCTAATACCAAAAGGTCTACTTATTTCTGTCACTGGCATCCCAAAAGGAGAGGAGAAAAAAACATGAAAAAGAAACAAGCGTTTGGAGAAATAATGCCAGACAAGTCCCTGTATTTGACAAAAGACATAAATTTAAAGATTCAAGATGGTCAGCAAATCCTAAGAAAAAATTTAAAGAAGTCTGTGTCTGGATGCATCATAATCAAACTGCTAAACAATGGGAAAAAGTCCTAAAATCAGCCAGAGAAAAAAGATGCATTCTACATAGTCAAACAATGATTTGAATGATGCAAATTTATCATCAGAAACCATGGGGGCCAGGGACACCTGGGTGGCTCAGTTGGTTAAGCGGCTGCCTTCGGCTCAGGTCATGATCCCAGTGTCCTGGGATCGAGTCCCACATCGGGCTCCTTGCTCAGCAGGGAGCCTGCTTCTCCCTTTGCCTCTGCCTGCCACTCTTGTCTGCCTGTGCTCGCTCTCTGGCTCTCTCTCTCTCTCTCTGACAAATAAATAAATAAAATCTTTAAAAAAAAAAAAAAAAAAGAAACCATGGGGGCCAGAAAGAAAAGGAATAGCATTTTTAAAGTACTGAGAAGTTCTATATCCAGCAAAACTATCCTTCAGGTTTAAAGGTGAAATAAAGACATTCTTAGGGACGCCTGGGTGACTCAGTCATTAAGCATCTGCCTTCGGCTCAGGTCATGAGCCCAGGGTCCTGGGATCGAGCCCCAGGATCACATCAGGCTCCCTGCTAAGAGAGGAATCTGCTTCTCCCTCTCCCACTCGCCCCTGCTTATGCTCCCTCTCTCGCTATCTCTCTGTCAAATGAAAAATAAACTCTTTAAAAAAAAAAAAAAAAGATTCTTAGAGGGACGCCTGGGTGGCTCAGTTGGTTAGGCAGCTGTCTTCGGCTCAGGTCATGATCCCAGCGTCCTGGGATCGAGTCCCACATCGGGCTCCTTGCTTGGCAGGGAGCCTGCTTCTCCCTCTGCCTCTGCCTGCCACTCTGTCTGCCTGTGCTCACTCACTCTCTCTCCCTCTCTCTCTGACAAATAAATAAATAAAATCTTTAAAAAAAAAAGATTCTTAGAAAAAGAATTAAGAGAATTCATAGCCAGCAGACCTGCTCTAAATGAAATGCTAAAATTTCAAATGGATCATGGAGGAAAACCTGGAATGTCAGGAATGAAAGCAGAGCAACAGAAATGGTAAAAACCTGGGTAAATACAATGGACAATTTTCTCCTCTAAAGTTCTTTAAAATATGTATGATGGTTGAGAGCAAAAGTTCTAACACTGTTTGATGGGATTTCAGTGTATATGACAACTAAAATAAGGGAAGGGGGTAAAGAGGCAAATGAACCCATGTGATGGTAAGGTTTCTGTACTTTACCTAAAGTAGTAAAATAGTAATTATAATTAGACTGTGAAATGCTATAAAGTAATTCTTAAAGCAAACACTTTACAAAACTACTGAGAGACATACATGGTCAAAATCCAGCAGATCAAATACAATGGGATACTAGCAAATATTCAAATAATCCAAAAGAAGAGAGGAAAGGGAAAACCAAGGAACCAAGCACAAAGGGAACACACAGAAAATAAATTAAAAAATGGTAGGCCTAAATCAAAACATATTAATAACAGTAAATTTAAGTAGTCTAAACACATACCAATTAAAGATGGACACTGTCAGATGGATTAAAAAATAGGATCCAGGGTGCCTGGGTGGCTCAGTGGGTTAAGCCTCTGCCTTCGGCTCAGGTCATGATCCCAGGGTCCTGGGATCGAGCCCCACATCGGGCTCTCTGATCAGCGGGGAGCCTGCTTCCTCCTCTCTGTCTCTGCCTGCCTCTCTGCCTACTTGTCTGTCAAATAAATAAATAAAATCTTTAAAAAAAAAAAAAAGGATCCAACTACATGCCGTCTTTAAGAAACTCACTTCAAATATAATGATGTAAGTAGGTTAGAAGGAAAGTGATGGGAAAACATACACCATACAAACACCAATAAGAAAAGTTGGAATGGTATATTAATACGAAGGGACACTCAGAGCATAGAAAATTACCAGGGATAAAAAGGGAAATTATATAACAAATGCAAACTCCAATTCACTAAAAAGGTATAATAATCCTAAATATGTATACAGTAACAGAGCCTCAAAATACATGAAGCAAAAACTGATCCAAATGAGAGAAGAAATAACAAATACAGTTGAAGACTTCATCATTCCTCACTCCATAACCGATAGAACTAGCAGACAAAAAAATCAGCAAGCATAGAGAAGAAATATGGATCAAAGACTAACAGAAGGCCTAAAACAATAAAACTCTTAGAAGAAAGCACAGAGGAAAAGCTTCATGACATTGGATTTGGCAATGATTTCTAGGCTATAACAACAAAAGCGCAGGAAACAAAAGTAAAAACAGATAAATTGAACTACAGCAAAATTTTAAATTTCCGTACATCAGCAGACACAATTTACAGAGTAAAGAGACAACCTAGAGAATGGGAGAAAATATCTGCAAATTATGTCTCTGATAAGGGGTTAATATCCAGAATATATAAAGAACCCCCACAACTTAACAATAACAAACAAACAGATTAAAAAATGGGCCAAGGACTTAAATAGACATATTTCTCCAAAGATATACAAATGGCCACCAAGTACATGAAAAGATATTTAACATCACTAATCATTAAAGAAATACAAATCAAAACCATAGTGAGGTATCACCTCCTGCCTATCAGGATGACTACTATCCAACAAAACAAAACACAGAAAATAACAAGTCTTGGGGTGCCTACAGGGCTCAGTCCCTTAAGCAGCCATCTCTTGATTTCAGCTCAGTTCATGATCTAGGAATGAGTCCCACTTTGGGCTCTGTGCTCAGCAGAGGGGGTCTGCTTGAGGACTCTCTCTCTCTCTCTCTTTCTCAAGTAAAAAAAAAAAATAGATCTTAAAAAAAAAAGAAGAAGAAAAAGAAGAAGAAAGTGATGAGTGTTGGTGAGGATGTGGAGAAATGGAACTCTCGAGCCCTGTTGAGGAGAATACAAAACAGTGTAGCCACTATGGAAAAAAGTATGGTGGTTCCTCAGAAATTTTTAAAATAGAATTACCACATGACCCAGCAATTCCAATGTTGTGTATATATCCAAAAAATTAAAAGCAGGGTCTGAAAAAGTTATCTGCATACCCATGTCCCTAGCAGTACTATTCACAATACCCAAAAGATAGAAGCAACCCAAAGGTCCACTGATAGATGAATGGATAAAATGTGGTATATGCATACAACGGATTATTATTCAGCCATAAAAAGGAAGGAAATTCTGAGATATTCTACAATATGGATGAACACTGAGGGCATTATGCCAAGTGAAATAAGCCAACCACAAAAAAATAAATATTATATGATTTCAACAGAAAGTAGAATGGTGGTTGCCAGAACCTAAGGGAGAGGGAAACCGGCAAATGTTTACTGGGTGTAGAGTTTCAGTTTTGCAAGACAATTAAGTGTTAGCGATTACTTGTACAATCATGTGAATGTACTTAACACTACTGGACTGGACTTTTAAAAATGGTTTTAAGAGTAACTTTTATGGTATATATATTCTATCACAATTTTAAAAATATACGGAGAAGTAATGAAAAATATCACCGACCACCTGAATCTAACAAATTACAGAATATGTTACCTGTCAAGAGGAGATTACACAAACTTCACAGGTACACTGAGAACATCATCACCAACTGTATCCTGGATCAGAAAACATACCCTAGGGGGTATAACTCAGTGGTAGAGCATTTGACTGCAGAAAACGTACCTTACTGCATTTGAAAGCATCAAAACTGCATAAAGTATGTCAACTATTACTCAACTTTAAAAAACAAAGTCACATCAAGTATGTTCTCTGACCATAACAGAACTAAACTAGAAACTAATAATGCAACAAAACTGGAAAAATCTCCAAACACTTGGTAATTAAACAACATATTCTTTTTTTTAAAGATTTTTATTTATTTATTTGACAGAGAGAGAGAGAGATCACAAGCAGGCAGAGAGAGGAGGAAGCAGGCTCCCCGCCGAGCAGAGAGCCCGATGTGGGACTCGATCCCAGGACCCTGAGATCATGACCTGAGCTGAAGGCAGAGGCTTAACCCACTGAGCCACCCAGACATCCCTAAACAACATATTCTTGAATAACTGTTGTGTCAAAGAGGAAGTCTCAGGAGAAATTAGAAAATATTTTGAATTGGATAAAAGTGACAGTACAACTTACCAAAAACTTGTGAGATGCTTATCTTAGAACAGAGATCTCAAATCAACAGTCTAAATTTCCACCTAAAGAATCGCCCCTTAAGAAACTTTTCTTAGAGCAAAGTAATCATAAGGTGAGTAGGAGAAAGGAAATACTAAAGAGTTAAAAATCAATAAAATGAAAAATGGAGAAATACCACTGAAACAAAAACACTGATTTAGTTTATTAGCCAGATGGATACAGGGAGGAAAATGAGGAAAAAATCTACCAACTACCACGAATGAAAAAGAAGATATACCTCTGAACCCTCACAAACACTAAATGAATAATACAGAAATACTACAAACAAATCAACACACAAAGTTTGACAGTGACAGGGACCAATTTCAGGAAAGCCACAAACTACCAAAGCTCACCCAGGAAGTAAAAGAGAACTTAAATAGTCTAATATCTATCAAATAAATTGGATTAGTAGTTTAAAAATCTTCTAAAAAATAAAACTCCAGGCCCAGATGGTTTCACTGACAAATTCCACCAAACATCAAAAACAGAATGCAAACTCTACAAAAATCTCTCCCAGAAAATAGAAGAGGAAGGAATACTTCCCAACTCCTCTTATAAGGCCAGCATTACCTTGATAACAATCAAAGACAGTTCAAGGAAAGACAACTAGACCTCTATTCCTCATGAACACAGACACAAAAATCCTTAGCAAAATACTAGGAAATCAAATCCAGCAATTTGTAAAAAGAATAGTACATCACAACCAATTGTGACTTAATCCAAGAATAAACGACTGGTTCAATTTTCAAAAATCAACAGATGTAATCCATCATATTAACAGCTTAAATAACAAAAAACACATGATTATGTCAATGGCTGCAGAAAAAACATTTCACATAATTCAACATTCATTCATGAGAAATGCTGCCAGCAAACCAGGAAGAGACGGGAACTTCCTCAACCCAAAAAAAGAGCATCTACTCAAAATCTACAGTTAACATACTTGGTGGTGAAAATGAATGCTTTCTCCCTAAGGGGACTGAAGTAACAATCTCTACTCTCACCACGGATACTCAACATTGTACTGGTATTGCTAGCCAGTGCAGGAAAAATAAATAGAAGGCATACACACTGGAAAGAAAGAACAACTGTCCCTATGTGCAGATGGCATGACTGTCTATGCAGACCATCCCATGGGAATCTCTCAAGACGTTCCTACAACGGAGTGAGCTAGCACAGTTGCAAGGCCCTAGATCAACACACAAAAATCAATCATATTTCTGTATCCTAGCAATTTATCATCAGAAACCAAGATTAAAACAACAACAGCAACAAATATCTGTATCAGTTGCAAGAGCTGAAAAGAATGAAGTGCTTACATAGGAATCTAACAGAATGTATGCAGGATCCACATACTGAAAACTATGAAACAACAAAGAAAGAAATCAAAGGTGACCTAAATAAGTGGACAGACAGACTGCATCCACGGACTGGAAGGTTCAATATAGTGACAATGTCCATTCTCCACAAATTCATCTGTAGGTTTAACACAATCCCCAAATCCCAGCAATATTTTTTAATAGATAGAAACAAGTTGATTATAAAATGTATATAGAACTAAAATAGTGAAAACGATTTTGAAAAAGAACTAAGGCAGAGGATCCACACTACCTGATGTAAGAATTAGCATATGGATGCCTGCATGGCTCAGTCACTTAAGCGTCTGCCTTCAGCTCAGGTGGCGATCCTGAGGTCCTGGGATGGAGCCCTAGGATCACATCAGGCTCCCTGCTCAGAGAGGAATCTGCTTCTCCCTCTCCTGCGGCCCCTCCCCCAAACCTGTGCTCACTCTAGTGCTCTTGCTCTCTCGTTCTCTCGCTCTCAAATAAATAAAATCTTACAAAAAAAAAAAAAAAGAATTACTGCAAAGCTATAGTAAACAAGACACCGTAATATTAATGAAAGGATGCACACACAGATCAATGGAACTGAGCCAAGAGCCCAGAAACAGACACACACAAATAGAGCCAATTGATTTTTGACAAAGGTGGGAAGGCCGTTCAAGGACAAAGCCCTTTCAACAGACAGTATTTGAAGAGCTTTATACCAACAGGCACATAGATGAACATCAATCTACATTTTTCACCTGGCATAAAAACTAACTCAAAAGGGATTATAGATCTAAATGTAAAACATGAAACTATTCCTTAGAAGAAAACAATGGAAAAAATCTTCATGACCTAAGATTAATTCTTAGGTAGGACACCTGAAGCACAATCCGTGAGAAAATACTGACAAACCAAGTCTCATCAAAACTAAAAACTTGCTCTGCAAAAGGCACTGTTAAGAGAATGAAAAGAAAATAAAATGAGTTAAAATATTTACAAGTCATGTATCTGACAAAGGTCTTCTATCTAAAGTATATAAAGAATTCTTAAAATTCAACAGAAAATAAATTGTCGGGACACCTGGGCAGTGGTTAAGCATCAGTGAGTTAAGCGTCTGCCCTCAGCTCAGGTCATTATCCCAGCGTCCCGGGATCACACCCCTGCATCGGGCTCCCTGCTTGGCAGAAGCCTGCTTCTCCCTCTCCCTCTGCCTGCTCCCCCTGCTTGTGCTTTCTCTCTGTGTAAAAGAAATGAATAAAATCTTAAAAAAAAAAAAAAGAAAGAAAGAAAAGAAATTGTCCAGTTAAAAATGGGCGTAAGACCCAAACAGATTCTTCACCGAAGAGAATATACAGACAACCAAAAAAACACAAGATGCTTGACATCATTAGCCATTTAGGGAAATGTAAATTAAAACCACTATAAGAGGGGCGCCTGGGTGGCTCAGTGGGTTAAGCCTCTGCCTTCAGTTCAGGTCATGATCTCAGGGTCCTGGGATCGAGTCCCACATCAGGCTCCTTGCTCAGCAGGGAGCCTGCTTCCCCCTCTCTCTCTCTGCCTACCTCTCTGCCTACTTGTGATCTCTCTCTGTCAAATAAACAAATAAAATCTTAAAAAAAAAAAAAAAAAGCCCACTATAAGAGGTCCTGGGATCGAGTCCCACATCAGGATCCCTGCTCAGCAGTGAGCCTGCTTCTCCCTCTGCCTGCCTCTCCCCTGCTTGTGTTTTCTCTCTCTCTCTCTCTCTCTCAAATAAATAAATAAATTCTTAAAAACAAACAAACAAACACAACATGGACACATCTCGAGTGTATTACCCTGAGTGACAGTTTCGAAAGGTGGCATACTTGGTGATTCCACTTCTATGGCATTTTGGAAAAGACGAAAGTACAGGGATGCGGAACAGACGAATGGTTGTCCCAGGCGGGGTGTGACTGCAAGGAGCATGAGGCTTTTGTGGCTTGGTGACACCACTGTTCCCTAATTACAGTAATGGTTATGTCAATGTATATATGCGTAAAAAAAATCATAGAGTGCACGCTTCGGCAGCACATATACTAAAATTGGAAAAAAAATCATAGAACTGTACACCAAAAATGTCCATTTCAGTGTACTTTAACTGAAAAAACAGAACACGTGGACACCACCAAAGTCCTTGGCACGTACGTGCCCAGACCTGTAGAGCTGAACCTCTGTCAGTTTTCTTATGCACTAAGAAAATGGTGTCTGTTCCCTAATTAAATATTTTCTTGCTGATTTAGTTCAAAACCATAATATGACAAATTTTAAATTAGCCTTTAAATGCTGTTCTTCCAGATTCAAATACAGAGTAAAAGCCTTCAATTTTGCCATTCAGTTATTAAATGAAACAAAAATAATTTTAAGAAAGAAACAGATTAGACCACCTGGGTGGCTCAGTTGGTTAAGCATCTGCCTTCGGCTGGGGTCATGGTCCCAGGGTCCTGGGATCAAGTCCCATGTCAGGGTCCCTCCTCAGAAAGGGG
Organism: Mellivora capensis; assembly: GCA_004024625.1. Taxonomy (NCBI): domain Eukaryota; kingdom Metazoa; phylum Chordata; class Mammalia; order Carnivora; family Mustelidae; genus Mellivora; species Mellivora capensis. The sequence goes on from PISX010019009.1 coordinate 22,167, forward strand.
GTCTGCTTCTCCCTCTTCTTCTGCCCTCCAGCCCTGGCTGCAATCTCTCTCAAATAAATAAATAAAATCTTTTTTTTTTTTTTAATTAAGGGGTTCCTAGGTGGCTCAGTCAGTTACGTGTCTGCCTTCGGCTCAGGTCATAATCCTAGGGCCCTGGGATCAAGCCCTGCATCGGGCTCCCTACTCAGTGTGGAGTCTGCTTCTCCCTCTCCCTCCGCAGCCCCATTCAAATAAATAAACAAGGGGGTATAGCTCAGTGGTAGAGCATTTGACTGCAAATAAATAAAACACCTTTCTAAAAAATCCATTAAAAAAAGAATGAAACAGATCAATTTCCAAAATGGCAACCAAAAAGCAAGCCAGAGTCTACTGGACAGGTCCGAGCAGAGACAGTCTAAAGCATAAGGAAGCATACGCTCAGATGCTAGCTGTCTTTCGGGACACAGTGTTCAATGTTCATAGTTTAAATATTCAAACAGAGTATTTTTTGGAATTGTAAATATATCCCAAAAGCAAGTTACAGAACTGCATGTATAGTATCCCATTTCTACAACATATACCTGCTAATGGAAATTCTTTGTAGCTGACTGAGAATAGCGTACTGGTGATTTTTACTTCCTTTGTTCATTTTTCTGTATTTGATCTTCTTAAATTTTATTTATTTTTAAAATATTGCATGTATTTGAGAAAAAGAGCACAAGCAGGGGAGGGGGGCAGAGGGCAAAAGAGAAGCAAACTCCTTGCTGAGCAGGGAGCCCAACATGAGGCTCGATACCAGGACGCAGATTCATGACCTGAGCCTAAGGCAGACGTTTAAGGGACTGAGCCACCCAGGCACCCCTGATCTTTTTTTTAAACAACAAATACACAATACCTTTAAAATCATTCTAAGTTTTTTCCACTTTAACAGAATTCAAGTTTAAAATGTGGTATTTATATTACAGATCTATTTACATATATGACTTAACACTGTGTACTTCTTGACATAAAGGAGCTTTGTAAGCTTCATATAGTACCAGATCCCAAAAGACACTTTGTCAGATGGGTGGCTGGAGAATAAAGAACAGAAATATAGAAGGCTTCTCAAGGGGCACCTGGGTGGCTCAGTCGTTGGGCATCTGCCTTCAGCTCAGGTCATGATCCCAGGGTTCTGGGATCGAGCCCCACATCAGGCTCTCTGCTCAGCGCAAAGCCTGCTTCTCCCATTTCCACTCCCCTTGCTTGTGTTCCCTCTCTGGCTGTCTCTCTCTTTGTCAAATAAATAAATAAAATATTTAAGAAAAAAAAGAAGAAGGGTTCTCAGGAGGAATGCCTTCTCTGGTGTTTCTAAATAAAGAAGGGGGAAGAAATCAAGCCAGTGATAATGGTGTTCAGATGGAGAGAGGCCCATGAGTGATGGTGAGCAGGCAGAATGGATACTGACATGGGACAAAGGCAGGGGAGCGGACCCAGGGGAAGACCTGGAAATTTGGAAGAGGTATGAAGGAAGAGTTGAAGGAGGGCATGTGATGGAGAGTAACAGTAGTCTCATAGGAAAAGATCTGTCTGTGCTCACTGATACCTCAGAGAGCTAACTAATCCATCCCTCTCCCCTCCCCTAGGAGAAGTGACCCCAGGCTGCTCCTTGCACAGGGGTGTCACGTTCAGGACCCTGAAGGCACGAGAGGGGTAGACGCCTGACCCTAGGGCAGCCAGTCCACAGGCTGGCCAGGCACCTCTAATCTGGCCTGGCTGGGAAACCACCACCCAAATAAAGTCAGTGGGAATCAGTCCAATCAGATGCTGCCTGTAATTCAAAAGCAGTCAGCAAGCTGGTGGCCTAGAGAGCAGACAGACCTGGGATGGACATTTTCCACAGCCTATCAGACTTGGGGCGCCTGGCTGGCTCAGTCACTGAAGCATATGACTCTTATCTCACGGTCATGAGTTCAAGCCCCATGGTGGGTACAGAGTTTAAAGAATAAATACAATAAAATAAATAACCTCTCAGAATATACTTCTAATATGTATAGCTATAGCTTTATCAGAAAATAACACGACTGCACTTTCCTAAGCGTTCTTTCATGCTTCTTCTGACCTTTAAGAGTCATTCTTGGGGTTATGCAATCGTCTCCAGAAAACACCAAGGTGTCACCCTGCAGAGTCGAGTGTTGTCCCCCACTCATGTGCTGCCATTTAACAGCGAAATGCGTTTGTTCCACAGGGCCTCTCACTCGGGCATTCCTTACAGCCCAAGATGGTGTTTCCCTCTGCAAGCGAGCGAGGCAACAAGGGTTTTCACGGACTCTTCCTTGCAGTCTCCTTACTTTAAAACAGTATTTCCTTCAGCCAGTTTTCTCTTCTTGGAAGCAACCAGAGCATTCACTTTTATTAGGAAAAGTACCTTCCTTCACCGGGGTGTTCAACTTCCTCTCAGGTCCTGGACCAGACCTGCTCCGGGATTCTCACGGGTCCTTGGCTCTGTGAGACAGACACAGTGCCAGATGCCGCCCTCCACAGTGGGGGTCATGGCCCCTGGCCCCCGCCAAGTTTTTGCTCCCAAGTTCTCAGGCCAAGTTAGTCCGCGCTCATAAGCTCCTGCCAGATACAAGTCCAAGGGACACATTATCTGTCCCCAAGCAGCCCCCCGCAGCAGAGGATGAAGCACTTGGCGGCCTCAGGTTAGAATGGGACCAGCATGAATCTGGGCAGAGCCCAGTCCTCTTTCAGATGTGGTTAGTCCACAGTCCAGTCTACGAAGGGAGGACACGGGCCCTCTGTAGCCAAGGAGCCACGGGAGGCCCTTGACTGGGTAGGGAGAAAGAAATGCTGAGTCCCATACACTCTGCTCAAGTTAAACTCCCAAGATTCGTGAGGCCCTGCAGCTTGGCCGTCCCAGGGCTCCCCGCAAGGCCTGGCTTACCTGTCCCACAGCAAACCCCAAAGAACTGAGAGCTGACCAAGGCCGCAGGGATGGGCTCAGCCTTGGGAGCAGCCCGCCCAGCCGGTCACACAGGCGGCTCAGTGCACACACCCCAACGGGATCCCCTAGAGGGAAGTCCCATCCAGTTATCCGCACCAACCCCCATGACCCATCACACGCCATCAAGTGTCTGACAGATGCTCTGAGCGGGACTAAAAGCTCTTAATTTCAACGACATGGGAGCTCTTGTCCAAGTGAGTCAGCGAACTACTTCTGTACCTGTCTTCATTCAGTCATGCAGTATGAAATACATCGTCATCCGCACACCCCACAGAGGCCCACAGAAGGTACTGGGAGGCCCGGTACACGCACATGCTTGTTAATTCAAAATAAATCTGTTTAAAATACTCTATCTGGAAAACTAAATTCCAAGTTTACGTTTTTTTTGCTTTATTTGGTCTTATTTAAAAATATACTTTCCTATCTAGCTTAATATCGCAGCCAAGCCGTGTCGCCAGTATGTTTCCCAATTAAGTACCAAAGACACAAGCTGCCACATATGTACCTCTGTGCCGGTTAGAGACACAGCCCAGTCTGGGTGGGCCTGGCTCGGTAAGAGGACAGCGAGTTAAAAATGGCACACACAGGGGTGCCTGGGTGGCTCAGTGGGTTAAAGCCTCTGCCTTCCGCTCAGGTCATGATCCCAGGATCCTGGGATCAAGCCCCGCATCGGGCTCTCTGCTCAGCAGGGAGTCTGCTTCCCCCTCTCTCTCTGCCTGCCTCTCTGCCTACTTGTGATCTCTGTCTGCCAAATAAATAAAATCTTAAAAAAAAAAAAAAAAAATGGCACACACATACCCAGGCTGACAAAGTGGAGGAGGCAGCCCTTCCTCCCTGTGGACACAGCCCAGCACCGGCCATGTGCCGGGGCAAGAGCAGCATGCAGGCTGGGCCTCAGCACCCCTCACCCTCCCAGTCAGACCTGCCGTGCGGCACACAACCTGCCCAACTGTACAAAGTAGCTCTGGACACAGCAGGACGGTGAAGACTCTCCGTGTCCCTCTAGGACACTAATACTGCCGAACCACTCCAGCGAAATCCCGTCGCTGGCGGATCCTAATCATCTGTGTGTTCAGTAGTAAGACGTTTCTACTGCAGTCGGTGAAGGGACCAACTCCTGGTGTCTGCTCAGGGGGTGATCTTACGGTTGTGGGATCAAGCCCCGTGTCCGGCTCTGTGCCCAGCACAGAGTGTGCTTGGGACAGACTCTCTTTCTCTCTCAAATAAATAAACTGGAAAAAGGAAGGAAGGAAAGAAGGAAAAGAAAGAAGTTTACTGTTGCAGACAGGTAGAATTAAAAAAGATGTTTTTTAACTTTGTTTTCACCTATACTGATCTGGTCTGAGACGCAATGGTAGATTTTACAGTCCATCAAAAAGCCAAAAACGAGGGACGCCTGGGTGGCTCAGTTGGTTGGACGACTGCCTTCGGCTCAGGTCATGATCCCAGAGACCCGGGATCGAGTCCCGCATCGGGCTCCCAGCTCCATGGGGAGTCTGCTTCTCCCTCTGACTTTCTCCTCGCTCATGCTGTCTCACTGCCTCTCTCTCAAATAAATAAATAAAATCTTAAAAAAAAAAAACAAAAAACCAAAAACGAACTGCAGGGCTCCTACAGAATTCTGTGGAACCAGACAAAGAGGAGGGGCTGCACAAAACACTGACTATACAAGACACTGCAGGCTTCCCTCCATCTGGCAACTGGTCACTTTTTGTGGGTCTCACTCATCTAGTCAGAGTGGCAGCCCCCTGGGGCCCCCAAAGTCGCACCCCAACAGCTGAAGCTTTTCCAAAGCATCTGGCGAAGACGCGGCATCCGCAGTGTCTTCCCAGCCAGTCCACGGGCCTGGGCAGCGCCATCCCAGTAACGGCCTCAGCCCCCCTCCACCGTCACCATGCCGTGTCAGGACCGTGCAGAGAGCCATCCGGATCTACTCCCCTGGGACAAATGGGGTCTGTGTTCCCCGTTTCAGCTCCAAAACCATACTCCACAAGAAGACAGACCAACCTGCTGGCAGATTATCCTGATCTCAATTTATTATCAGAGAAACGAAGGGACAAAAAGACAACTTTATTTCTACCAACATTTGGGTTTTGTTATAATCCAAACTTTAGGGCCCCCAAGTCAACTGGCCGCCCCAGGACACTCACTTGGGCCGCCTGCCTGGGCTGGTCAGATACTTGCGCTTTCCGCGGGACATCGCAGCCAAAAAGACCTGATCTGTCCTATGTGGTCTTTACTAAAGTAATGCCCTAGGAAGCACCCACGGATATTTACTACTCATCCTCTCTCCCCATAATCATTAAAGGGTAAGAAAGATGATCTGATTTCAGAGAGCTGTTCCACAGCTGTCTTCACAGAAGAGAAGCAACTAAGGAGAGAATTCCAGCCTGAATCTCGGAGTCCAGGGCCAACAACAAACTGGGTAGCCACAGGCAAGCCACAGCTTCTTTAGGGGTCACATTCATTACCCATAAAACAAAGGAGGGGCATACATGAATGGCTTCAAGTTTCCTCCTAGTATAAAATTCTGAGTTGTTTTTTTTTTTAAGATTTTATTTATTTGACAGAGAAAGACACAGTGAGAGAGGGAACACAAGCTAGGGGAGTGGGAGAGGGAGAAGCAGGGTCCCTGCTGAGCAGAGAACCAACCCGATGCAGGGCTTGATCCCAGGACCCTGGGTTCATGACATGAGCCGAAGGCAGACGCTTAACAACTGAGCCACCCAGGCGCCCCAAATTCTGAGATTTTCTGAATCTCAAGGTGTCTTGAGCCATCTTGGACCTCCACTATTGATTGATATCATGCTCTCACCTGGCTACAGATTTAAATCTATCTCCCCCTCCAATTCATATGCTAATGATGGTACCTGGAGATGGGGCTTTTGGGAGATAATTAGGGTTGGATAAAGTCTTAAGGACAGAGCTGGCGTGATGAGGTTAATGCCCTTGTAAGAAGAGGGAGAGAAATAGAAAAAAAAAAAAAGAAGAAGAAGAGGGAGAGAAATGCCTCTCTCTTTGCATGCAGGAAGAGGCCATGTGAGCACTCGGCAAGATGACTGTCAACGGCAAGCCAAGAGAAGTGACCTCAGAATGACGCTTACCTCGCAGGGACCCTGACGTTGGCCCAGCCTCCAAAACTGTGAGCAACAAAACTACTATTATTGAAGCCACCCAATATATGGGATTTTGTATAGCAGGTGAAGACATATCCTCAACGTGAATTAGCTGTTTTTCTTTTCTTCCTGATCTGGGGCTGGTTCTAGACTTGCTAATACATCAAACTGAACATGGATGAACAGAAGTGCTTACCAAGCAGCCAAGTGTTTGCTACTGTGAAAACTGAACAGGAGAAAACTGGGTCTCTGCCTTGCAGGTGTTTGCGGACTTAGGACAATTAACTGTAAGTATACCCTAATCTATTCAGGAAGCCAGAAAATCCAGGGCCGCCCGGCTGGCTCAGTCAGAGGAGCTTTATCTCTGGGTTGTGAGTTCGAGCCCCTCTCCCTGGGTATAGCGATTACTTAAATAAATAAAACCTGAAAAAATAAATTTTAAATAAATTTTTAAAAAGCCAGAGGGGCACCTGGGGGGCACGGTTGGTTAAGTGTCCAACTCTTGGTTTCAGTTCAGGTTGTGATTTCAGGGTCATGAGATTAAGCCTCGTCTTGGGCTCTGCGCTGTGCTTACCAAGTCTGTTTGAAACTCACTCTCCCTCTCCCTCTGCTCCTGCTGCTCATGTGTACTCTTTTCCTCAAATAAGTACATTGTTTTAAAAGAAAGAAGGGCCCCTGGGTGGATCAATGGGTTAAAGCCTCTGTCTTTGGCTCAGGTCGTGATCCAGGGGTCCTGGGATCGAGTCCCGAATCTCGGGCTCTCTGCTCTGCAGGGAGCTTGCTTCCTTCTCTCTCTGCCTGCCTCTCTGCCTACTTGTGATCTCTGTCTGTCAAATAAATAAAATCCTTAAAAAAAAAAAAAAAGAAGGGTAACAGCAGCACTTAGCAGGCGCTTCCCTCGGCCAGGTTCCACGCAAGGCCCTTTCCGTTCAACCTCACACCAACCCTGCGGCGGCTGGTGGTCCTCTTACCTGTACTCCCTGTCCTTCTGGCCTGACTCGGGCCCCTGAAGACCAACCAGGCTGAAGACTAAAGGGCATGGCCCTAAGTATAGGTGGTCAAGATCTCTTTCTGTGAAGGAAAGTGACCAGGGAGAAACAAGAAAACAAGAAATCCAGACTGGGGTACAGAACATGATGGGGCTCTTCCAGCCACCCAACAGCACAGCAGGAGGAGCAGAGCACAAATGAAAGGGACAAATGAAACTGGGATGGCCTAACACGCATGAAAACGCAGCCCACAGGGGCCCCTCTCCAGACAGTCCACATCTCAGAATAAACTCTCAAAGATTTTGAAATGGGGCACCTGGGTGGCTCAGTGGATTAAGGCCTCTGCCTTCGGCTCAGGTCCTGATCCCAGTGTCTTGGGATTGGGCCCCGCATCGGGCTCTCTGCTCAGCGGGGAGCCTGCTTCCTCCTCTCTCTCTGCCTGCCTCTCTGCCTACTTGTGATCTCTATATGTCAAATAAATAAATAAATAAAATAAAATAAAGTAAGATTCTGAAATGGACCAAAAAGGGTCATTGAGTATCTTTAATACAAGAAGGGGCCTTGTTAGAACATAACTTTCCAAGTTACCTGAGTCTGTGGGATTGTGCCTTTTATGACCTTTGAGATATTCTGCAACTCTGTTAAGTTGTACAAAACTGATAAGCAGTGCAAATGACTCTTGTCTGTAGACAGGCAAATTAATCTTCTGGTGGAGAGACAAGTGACCCTCCCTAAAGCCAAAGTGGCATGTATTCGAAATTCATTTCATGGTGAGTGTGTATCTCTGTGTGTGTGTGTCTGTGTGTGTGATGCACACATACTCTTTCTATGCAAATGTCTTGACTTTTCCTTTCAACACATTGTAATCTTATGGGTTTAATCTTACTAGTCCCATCATTAATTAATAAAATTTTTTGTATTTGTACTAGAGTTCTGATTTTATCCTTTAAAAATTATCTTGTAAGGCCCATAAACAAGCTAAAGTCCAAATGGATGCCAATATTGTCCAGTAGCTGTTCTACAAAGGGAAAAACAGGTTCCAGAGGTCAACAGTTCACTCAAACCCACATACTTTGAGGCTCTGGCTCAAGGGAACAGGACAATCAAGCCTCAATTTTCACCTCTCTATCCCTCTTCCACCAGCGGGCAGCCTCCAGCTTCCTCAAGACTTTCACTGGCTCTGATCTAGAAATTCTTAAATTTCAGTGGCAATCCAAGGAGCCAAAAGAGAAGGACTGAGAGGCTCCCCTTTATAACGAAACCAGCACCCCTCCAGACTCTGACAGATGTGACCCTTCCACTGTGGAACATTCGGGAGCCGGAAGGCCTCTCAAGGCTGGCAGACCTACCAGGAGCAGGGCTAGATGAAGAAGGGAAACTGAAATGGACTAAGTCCCCGTAGGACGGGAAAGACGCAGGTCGTTGGAGCAAGGTTCAAAACCTGCCTCGTGGTTGTAGAAACCCCCGTAAGGGGGTCCCGGGTGTGGTCCCTGCAGGCTGGCTGCCGGGCTCACCACCTCATAGCCATGGGGGCCACGAGCGAGTTAAGGATACCAAAGAGCCTGTTTCCTCCTCTAGAAAGCATCTGCCTCAGAGGACGGCTGCGGGCATTACATGAGAGAACACGTGTGTAATACTCCGCAGTCTGGCACATAGTAAAGGCACAATAAATGTCAGCTTCAGTAGTTTTCTGACTGTGAGTGAATTGAATATAATGTAAAATAAAAACAAGGACTATAATAAAACCTAACCGCCACCTATAAATCGCATTTGTCACATCCTTTCCACTACCACTGCCAGAAGACCAGCTGGGTCTCCAGCTCTCACCTGAATTACTCAACGTCTCCTGTCACGCGGGCGGCTCTCATCTCATCCACCTCAAAACCATCCCTCCTCACCCCCTTTAACCCAGCGACAGCCAAGGGAAACATGAGAACCATGTAAGTGATTTTATATCTTTTAGTAGCCAGACTTTTTTTTTTTTTTAATTTATTTGTCAGAGAGAGAGGGAGAGAGAGCGAGCACAGGCAGACAGAGTGGCAGGCAGAGGCAGAGGGAGAAGCAGGCTCCCTGCCGAGCAAGGAGCCCGATGTGGGACTCAATCCCAGGACGCCGGGATCATGACCTGAGCCCAAGGCAGCAGCTTAACCAACTGAGCCACCCAGGCGTCCCTAGTAGCCAAACTTTTAAGAAGTAAAAAGAAACAGAATTTTCCGAGTATATTTACCCAATTATATCCAAAGTATTATTTCGACATGTGATTAATAAAAAAAAATGGAGATATTTTACATGCTCTCTTTTCCGGTCACCGCTTCCCCATCTAGCATGTACTGAGTACTTACTTACCCCATCTAGCATGTACTGAGTACTTACTTACCCCATCTAGCATGTACTGAGTACTTACTTACCCCATCTAGCATGTACTGAGTACTTACTTACCCCATCTAGCATGTACTGAGTACTTACTTACCCCATCTAGCATGTACTGAGTACTTACTTACCCCATCTAGCATGTACTGAGTACTTACTTACGCGCGTCTCAGTTCTACCCACATTCTACCCACATTCCAGGCAGCCTCAGCTCCAACGGCTCCCCATGTCTTCCAGAAAATCCAACTTCACCAGCCTCACAAATCAGGCCCTTTTCAACCTGGGTCCTCCTCCCTTCTTCCACAACTCTGCCTGGGTTTACCCGCTTCCTTGCCTCTCCCCCAACACCCAGCACCTGGTATATTTCTCCTCCACAGGACACACCACACTGTATGCCAGTTCACCACTCGACATGTGACGGCCCCTGTCCCACAAGGGCTTCCTTGCCAAGCAGTCCCCGGCCCCTAAGAGAGCACCCTTGGCTCTGGTGACAACAATGGTTTGTGTGCTTTTCCACCCCACACCACATCCTCACTCCCAAGCCAACCATGCGCCCATCGGAGCCAAGGATTCTTGTCCTGTTCATGTGTAACAGCAGCTGACCCAGCTGAGGGTTTCAAACACATATAGATTTTTTTTTTAAGATTTTTATTTATTTGACAGAGAGAGAGAGATCACAAGTAGGCAGAGAGGCAGGCAGAGAGAGAGAGGAGGAAGCAGGCTCCCCGCTGAGCAGAGAGCCCAATGTGGGGCTCGATCCCAGGACCCTGGGATCATGACCTGAGCCCAAGGCAGAGTTTAACCCACTGAGCCACCCAGGCACCCCTAGATTTTTTTTTTTTTTAAAGGGAAGAATATGTTAGAACCTTTACCATTTAGCTTCTGATCTTGATCTAACTCTCAAGTCATTCAGCCAACTCTTAAAGGACACATACGTACCAGGTTTGGACCAAAAACGGTTGAGACCAAGCATGGAGCTAAAGCAGCAACTACCGCTGGGACAGCCCTTGCTCCTGGGGCTTGGGTGGTGGTGGTTGTTGTTTTGTTTTGTTTATTGGCACAAAAAATCTTTTAGCCTTAAACTGTTTTTCATAGCTGCGCTGGGATAAACGGGAAGCCACAAAAATGAAGGCTTCCCCTGCGCCAGCCATCAAACTGTAGTGGTGAGAAAGAAGCCATCCAAAACTATCCACATCTGATTGAACTCTGAACATTTTAAGTGTTTATTAACCCATATAATTCCCAAATTTAGCCAATCGTTTGAAGTGCTCAGAGACAAAATTCTGGGTTTCAGTGTTTCCTTCCAGCCCCCTCCAGCCTCTGGAAGATCAAGGCCTCCCTTCCCAGGCCCCATGAACTGCTGTTCTTTTATTTCCAAAAGTCTTTATAAAGACAACCACTAGGACCCTCAGCCTTAATCCCAACCACTAGGACCCTCAGCCTTAATCCCAGTTAAGACTTTTTCTTTATACATGTTAAGCGTCTGCTCTGAGGGCTCTCAAAGATGCCGGCTTGGCAGATCCTGAGCGATCCTCTCTCTTAATATGTTAATCAGAAAGCAGACAACTTCGACCATAATCGGAGAATCCCTGGTTTTCATCTTACACTTTCCCAAGCAAAAAGCTTGGCGAGGCCTCTTATGGTTTCCCCTCCTTTTACAAAAATCTGCCTTCTAAGCAAAAGCTTCTGTTTCCTAGTAGCAGTAGATACCCTTCTAAAACTCACAGTTTAAAAAAAGAAAAAAAGAATTACAGTGGCATTTTGTTTCCATACTTTTCTCCCCAATATTTTCCACTCAGAACTGAGTCCAGAAGCTTATTTCTAAGTACACAAATATAGGTTATTTTTCCCTCCGAGATCCTATGTTTTCCAACAGTTTGAACTTATAAGCTCCCTTAAGTAATCCTCCCTTATTTTTCTCTCTTTTATTAAACAGAGATGCATATTCAACTTGCTGCCCACGGCCTTACTATGGCCAGGCACCGTTTTAGACCCCAGGGACATAGCAGGAAACTTAACACACGACACGTCTGCTCTCATCGAGCTGAGGTTCTAGTCTGGTGGTAAAAGCTATGAAGAAAAATTAAGCAGAAAGAGGGGATCAAGAGTGGGGGTAGGGGTGTCCTACTTTACACAGGGGGGTCAGAGAAGGTCAGAGCAGAACAGAAGAACAACGGTGCTGAAGAACAGAGCCAAGTGCCATTTTGGGGGAAGGGGGCAGGGAGTGGAGGACACAAGAATAAATCAAATGCAAAGACTCTGATGCAGGAGCATGTTACTCAAAACGTCAATCAAAGCTTCTGATCAACATAAAATCATCAGTACCGTAAAATTCCAGCCAAAAAAGAAATTGGCCTGATTACTGGTTAATGTAGCTATATTAGACTTTTGGAAATATAATGCACCTCGCACCACAGTCTCTCAATCTCCTATTTCTACATTAATAAACTCTAGGGCTCCCAGGGGACCCCACTCTGAAAACCAGGGATGGACCCCACCATTTAACGTCTGGAGACAAGACCACCACAAACATCGGACCTCACTTCGAGTAAGAGTCTTCCACACCAAGAATTCTCCCCATCAAGAAGTTAAACTGCTTAAAAATAAAGCAAGATTTCCAGGGGAGGTGTTGCTTTCTAAATCCCGTCCCTTTCCACTCATCTGTCCCTTCTCCAGCCAGCTGCAGGCCTGCTCCCAGTCCTGGACCACTTTGAACGGGGCCTTTGAAAGTTTAAATTGGCTTTCCGCCACCACACAAGATGCTGAGGCCATCCCCTCATCCGGGGGTGCCTTGTTCTCTCATTCTCTACCTCTCCCGGTCGATCCTCCTTCCTCCTGGGCTCTCTGGAGTCCCACCTCGCTAATGAATCCAAACCCCAGCTCATCTCGCCCTGCTTTTTACTTCTCGCGCACACACAGCCTGTCCCCTCTGGGACAATCTCATTTTCCAAACGACAGTATCGGGACACACTGTGAGTACATGGGTACTTGTTGTATGAATCACTATAATTTCAATGCTTGGAATATTTCATAATTTAAAGTAGCATCACTTTTTTTTTTTAACTTCAGATGTACTTATGCCTCATCTGATGACACAGCGCAGCACACTGGGACCATCTGGGAAAATTCTGAACCTGTGATCACCGTCACAGGCCTTGGAGTACAGCTCTGTTCTCTAACAAACAACTGGACTGTCCATAGAAGTCGGACATCATCCTACAAAAGGATCTGAAGCTACTAAGGCTTTAACCCACTGAGCCACCCAGGTTCCCTTGTTACAGTTTTTTTTAAATGGTGATATAACTGACATTTAACAATTTATCAGTTTCAGGTGTACAACATAATGATTCAGTATTTGTTTATACTGGGAAATGATCACCACAATAATTCTAGTTAATTGTGTTGTCATCCATAGCTATACAATTTTTTTCTTGTGATGACAACTTTTAAGATAGACTCCCTTACAACTTTCAAATATGTAATACAGGATTATTAACATTAGTCACCATGCTATAGCATGTTACAAACCCATATGACATTTCAACTAATAGCATGAGAGTAAATTCCTCTCAAATGAAAGAAATTTTGCCTTTAGCAAATAAATTAAATAAATCAAGTGCCTGCTATCATGCAGAACCCTTCCTTTTTAAAAAAAAAAACAAAACTGAAAAAATGTTCAAGCTTATAGTTTCTTTGACAGTTCTGTATTATCTAGATCATTCTCCCTGAGGGCCTCCAAATTACAAAGTAGGTAAAAGTAAGTTAAAGGTTATGGTCAGGGAATGCCGGGGTGGCTCAGTCAGTTACACGTCTGCCTTAAACTCAGGTCATGATCCCAGCCAGGGTCCTGGATTGAGTCATGGTGTCAAGTCCCGCAAAGGGCTCCACGCCCCAATAAATCAAATCTTTAAAAATAAATAAAGGTTTTGGGACGCCTGGGTGGCTCAGTGGGTTAAGCCTCTGCCTTCGGCTCAGGTCATGATCCCAGGGTCCTGGGATGAGTCTTGCATCGGGCTCTCTGCTCAGTAGGGAGCCTGTTTCCTCTCTCTCTCTGCCTGCCTCTCTGCCTACTTGTGATCTCTCTCTCTCTATCAAATAAATAAATAAAATCTTTAAAGTAAATAAATAAAGGTTTTGGTCAGTACATCAGCTTTCAGGCTAATGTATGTTAATGTAGAACTAATAACAGCTAACATTTTAATAATTTTTGAATAGAAGATATTTGCATGTGGCATCCAATTCAACGAGTATAAAAAGCCATACAGTAAAACTCAGTCTCCCTTCCACTCTGGCCTTCAGCCACCAGTTTCCCAGCTCGTATCATCTGGAGATATTCTACAGTGCCAACAGGTATGGAACAAGTTATGCTAGAGGCACTTTGCTCAGGACTTTGTCCGCTGTCCTCATCAGTGCAGGTAATACTATCACCGACCCCAATTTGTAAGTCAAGAGACCTGCTTACATGAAATGAACAAGAAACTGGCCAAACATCTCACACTCTCAGAACCCGTCCCCATCTTTCTATTCCCCAACACGTGCACCCGCACATGCATACACACACACACACACACACACACATGTGCATCCCTAACCAAAGGTGACTTGATGTTATGTTGTTCCCTGTCCCCTAAATACTCTCCCACCAATCTTCACCATCTGTTTGCCTGGCTAATTTGACTTTCCATATAAATTTTAGTATCAGGGGGACCTGGCTGGCTCAGTCGGTAGAGTATGCTACTCTTGATTCTGACGCTGTGGGTTTGAGTCTCACACTGGGTGCAGAGATAATTTAAAAAAAATAAAATTCTTAAAAAAAAACAAACAAACTAGGGTGCCTGGGTGGCTCAGCTGGTTGAGCCGCTGCCTTTGGCTCAGGTCATGATCCCAGCGTCCTGGGATCGAGTCCCGCATCGGGCTCCTTGCTCAGTGGGGAGCCTGCTTCTCTCTCTGCCTCTGCCTGCCTTTCTGCCTGCTTGTGCTCTTGCTCTCTCTCTCTGATAAATAAATAAATAAAATCTTTAAAAAAAAAAAAACACTAATCTTTAGAATCAGTTTGTCTCCACCTAAAAAAAATCTTGCAGGAATTTGGGGATCGTGTTAAACCTATAGATTAATTTGTGTAGAGTATTAAACCTATACTGAGTATTCTATGGGGCACCTGGGTGGCTCGGTCCTTACAGGTTAAGCGGCTGCCTTCGGGTTAGGTCATGATCCCAGCGTCCTGGGATGGAGCCCCGTATCAGGATCCCCTCTCAGCCGGAAGCCTGCTTCTCCCTTTCCCTCTGCCTGCTGCTCCCCCTACTTGTGCTCACTCTCTCTGTCAAGTAAATAAAATCTTTAAAAAAAAAAACAAAAAAAAACAACAAAACCATAATGAGTCTTCTAAATCATGAACATAGTAAATCTGTCCACTTACTTAGGCTGTCTTTAATTTCTTTCTTCAGTGTTCTGAAATTTTCAGTGTGCATCCTGTACATATTTCATCTGATTTATACCTAAGAGCTGTTGTAACTGTCAGGTTTTTTGGTTTGTTTTTTCCCTGCTTCTGACAATTTACTGCTTTTATTGTGAGGATACAGAAATACTGACTTTTGTGAGCTGACCTTGTGAGCTTTATCTAGAGATTCCCATGGGATTATCTACACAGACATTTGCAAAGAGAGACAGTTGTTCTTTCCTTTTTTTTTTTTTTAAAGATTTTATTTATTTATTTGACAGACAGAGATCACAAGTAGGCAGAGAGGCAGGCAGAGAGAGATGGAGAAGCAGGCTCCCTGCTGAGCAGAGAGCCCGATGCGGGACTCGATTCCAGGACCCTGGGATCATGACCTGAGCCGAAGGCAGAGGCTTTAACCCACTGAGCCACCCAGGCGGCCCCCCCTTTTATTTTAAGATTTTATTTACTTATTTGGAGAGAGACACAGCGAGAGAGGGAGTGGCAGAGGGAGAAACAAACTTTCCGCTGAGCAGAGAGCCGGATGAGGGGCTCAATCCCAGGACCCTGGGATCATGACCTGAGCCGAAGGCAGTTGCTTAACAACTGAGCCACCCAGGCGTCCCACAGGTGTTCTTTCTTTCCAGTCTGTGTGCCTTCCATTTATTTCCTGCACTCACTAGCAATACCAATACAATGCGGAGTATCCGTGGGGAGAGTAGAGATCACTGGTTTCATCACGGGGGAGAGCTTTCATTTTCGCCACTAAGTATGTCAGCTGCAGATTTTTGGTAGATGACCATTTTTGGGTTAAGGAAGTTCCCTTCTCTTCCTAGTTTGCTGGCTGCATTTATCCGGAATGAATGAATGTTGAATTCTGTTAAATGTTTTTTTCTTCATCCATGGACATAATCATGTATTTTTTGTTATTTAAGCTGTTCATATGGTGGATTACATCTATTGACTTTGGAAAACTGAACCAGTCTTTTATTCCTGGGATAAGTCCCAATTGGTGGTGGTATACTAGTCTTTTTAATCCAAATTTGGATTTTGATCCAAATCAAACCTGGATTGATTTCCTAGTATTTTGTGGAGGATTTTTGAGTCTGTGTTCATGAGAACAACTGGTTTGTAGTATTCTTTTCTTGAACTGTCTTTGTCAGCTCATCCACATCCACATAAAGTGGATGTGTACTTAACACTTTCCTGAGGTCTGGGATGATAATTTACTATTTTGAACACCATAAAAAAGGAAGAGTGGTTTTAACTTTGCTTTTCTGGTAGAATTAATTTGGTTTTAAGTCTCTGGCCAGGAAGACAACTTCCAAAGATAACAGTAAGTTCCTAAATGAAAGTGAGACTGTTTTACAAGGAGGCACTAAGGTAGATCCCAGAATACAATGCAGCAAAATCCACTACTTCATTCACCCTAAGGCCCTGTCACATCACCACACCCCTACGCCCCCTACCCCCAGCAGGCACTGAGAAGGGGCTGTGCCCAACTGGCTTGAGATAAAAAGCAGACAAGGTTTCCATCAAATAAAGATATGTTATTACTCCACCCTGAAATGTAAATACTCACATTTGCCTTTGAATTACCTAAGAAAGCACCTATTAGACACAGACTTCTGAGTTCTTATAATTCCTAAAATGCTCTGTTATTACTGACTACATTATACTATTTAGGAAGCCAAGACAAGGATGGGGTTAAGAGATTTCAAAATCAGTAGAACTAAAATCTGATTTTAAAACACCTCGTATCACCCAACTTTGCTTATAAAAAGTTCTGAAATAATGGCAATGCAATGTCAGAAAGTCGATCAGGCATGGAGAGGCTAAAGAAAAGGATCTGAGGCGAAAGAGCTTCCTCAGAAATCTTTTTAGAACTGAAATACTAGGGGCGCCTGGGTGGGTCAGTGGGTTAAGCCGGGTTAAGGCTCTGCCTTCGGCTCGGGTCATGGTCTCAGGGTCCTGGGATCCAGCCCCATGTCGGGCTCTCTGCTCAGCAGGGAGCCTGCTTCCCACTCCCCACCCACCCCCCACCTGCCTCTCTGCCTACTTGTGATCACTGTCAAATAAATAAATAAAATCTTTAAAACAAAACAAAACAAAACAAATACTAGGGGCACCTGGGTGGCTCAGTCTGCTAAGTGGCTGCTTTCAGCTCAGGTCTGATCCCAGGCTCCCCCGCTCATCAGGGAGTCTGCTTCTCCCTCTGCCCACCTTCCCCGCCAGGCTCACGCTCACTCGCTCTCTTTTTCTTTTCCTTTTTTTTTTTTTTTTT
>PISX010019010.1:0-39196 GCA_004024625.1 Mellivora capensis
GGGAGTAGACCAAGGAGACCAGCTGGGTGGATGCACTACCCGCCACCATCACTGGTGGGGCTCTTCCCCCAAAACCACTTCCTCCTCATCCTGGCCCAGAGCAGGACTATACCTACCAGCCTCCTTTGCTGTAGGGGCTACCTTATATGACTGAGGTCAGCGGGGTGTGATGGGAGTGATCTGTGCACCTGCAGGCTATCTGGGCATCTCTCCCATGCTTCTCCCTTCCTTCAGTTCCTGCAGAGGACTTTGGTAACCATGGCAACCACCGGAGGAGGCCAACCAGGACCCACATTTAAAGGAGTCCGGGTTCTCACAGCTTTGCTTGATGGAAAGCTATCCTCTTAGCAATACCTGGATTTTGGATTTTACCTGAGTTGGAAATGAGCCTCACCTGTGTGGAAGCCCTTACCAATTTGGTTTTGTTTGTTTAAAAAAAAAAAAAAAAAAAGCTAGTCCTGCTTAACGTCTCCTCTGTCATGTCTAAAAGAATATCACATTGAAAAACTTCCTGGCTTTTGTTGGAGTTTCTTCTTTTTTTTTGAGGAAGGGGGGGTTAAAATTAGAAAAATTAGCAAATGTCAGTTTCAAGCCAATTAAGAATAGTTCTGGTTACAAATGCGGCACTTGGAAACGGACTGATTATGAAATACTTCCTGGGAGACACATCTCCTTGCTTACGGAGTTCTCTGAAAAGCAATTAATTTTTATTTTAAGGCAACATGAGAGAGTTTCTCAGCACAGAGTAAAGAAATCAAGAAAGGAATATGTCTGTAAAGTGATGGAACATAAGTACACTTAAATATATAGCAGAGAGCATCTAATTATGCAACCTATCATTAAATACATTGTAATAAGAATGCAATTGGCGTGCGAAGTTAAGACTGTATGCAGCCCCCATTTTTCTAAATCCACTCATGTAACATGACCTAATAACGTCACTTTGTGTTTGTCACTTTCCTCAAGGTACAGAGGAGACCCAGTATGTTCAACCCAAGTGGACTTCAGATGCCCTCCTGGCGGACTCCTTCCCTTCCAAATGATGACAGGACCTTCCTGTTTTGGCAATGGCCCCCAAGTCTTATCGATTTCCCACACTGTGGGTTCATGAGAGGCTGCCCTACCCTGAGCTCACACACCTGTGCCCCTGACCTGAGCCTGGGCAGCTGGGCATGTCCATGCTCCCAGGGAGGCTCAAGGGGCACACACCTGACAGATGCAGACTGAGAGCTGGATCTGGGATTGCTGGGTCCCATGGTTCCTGAGACTACTACCTACGTGGAGAGCCCAAGCCACCGTACAGAACCTCTGGAGAACCCCCGGCCAACATCCAGTCTAGAGTCTGGGGTTGGCCACCTGCTGGGAAGCTCCTATCAGCAAAGCACTCCCACCAGACATTCCTGCCTCAGTGCTGTGGGGGGATGGGGGGAAGGGAAGCCAGGAGCTATCACTTCCATGGTCTGGGCATTCAAAGGAAACTAGAGCTTGGTTTGGAAAGTGGAGGCTGCCTACCTAGCAAATCCAAGGCAGAAGTGTTTCCCTGTGTGGACCCGGGACGGGTCCACTTCTGGGGGTTCTCCTTAGCGTCCTTCCTCGGTTTACCAGGAATCAAGGGCCAGACAGTTCAGGAGATGCCCAAGGTCACACGGCTAGGTGTGACGCAGGGCTGCTGTGACCTTCCTAGGAGCCACAGCCCAAGGCCGTCCAGTCCGGCTCCGTCTTGCACGGGCAAGTGGACACCAGGTAGGACACTGCTAAGGCACTACCAGGATCAGGGCACCGCAGGCACCAGGGGGCCCGTGGGGAGGTGACAGGAGGGGCGTCCACATCCCCTGCCTTCCCCCCTTCCCACAGGTGTCTCCGCGCTCTGTCCCAGAGGGAGACAGAGCCCACTGAGCGCTTGCTGGGTACACCTGCCCTGCACAATCCCAAAACGGACAGACGGCTCTGCAGAGCTCTGACCCAGGAGCGTCCCATCCTCCAGTGTGTCCGTCAGACCTGCTTCTGGCCCTCTTGAAGAAAAGGGTGCTGGGGCAAGACCCTCGGGCCGAGGGCCATGTCTGAGCTGTCTCTGATTCTCGTCCAGCTGCCCCGGGGTAAAAATGCCCGGCTCCCAACAATCGTGTGTGGAAGGGATCCCCCAAACGGGAGCCGTTTCATGTTTATTTGTACACATTCGTTATGAAATACAGTAAGGTAAACAGCAAACGTGGTAGGTAGGGGCCTAGAAATCCAATACGACCCCGCAGAGAACAATACACACGCGACTTTGTTTTTTCAAGAGATTTGTCTGGAAGCTGTTAGAGAAGAGATTAAATTGCATCCTCGTATCTGGTACACGGTGCTCACACCGTTAATATTTTCTTGCAGGAACTGGTTGAGCGGATATGAATGGCAGTTACAAACACACACGCGAAGCCATTAGGGACAGAGCTGATATACTGAGAGGCGCACAGAGGGCGGGCAGGGCACGTGCACTCAGGGAAAACCACGAAGCGCTTGAGTAGAGGCTCAGACTGGTTTTAGAAGCGGCGGAGGTGGATGTCACTGCCCTGCGGGAGCGAGAGAACTAGCTGGCGGACTCCTAGATCCCGGTGCTTGACAAGGAAGGACTTGAGGGGATCACAAAGGAGGAGATCACCACCGTCTCTGAGGGAAGCGGTTCTGGTGTGGACAACGATCAAGGTGGCGATGAACTTGGGGAAGGGTCCAAAGGCGGAAATGGGAAGCTCACCAGTAAGACACGGTCCCATGGCAAGGAAGACAGCTATGGATCTCAGCATGATAATGTCTTTATACTTCCCAACTGTAGCTAACCAGGTGGAGAGGGGAGAGAGCAGAGCACCTGTCGGAGGAGAGATGGGAAAAGCCGAAGGGTTTTCATGGCTCTGTCGGAGGGGATGCTCCCAGATAAGCAAGTTTGGGAGGAAGAAGACCATGAAACATCCCACTGGGCTGGTTACTTTCTACTTCTCCCCCATTCCCCAAGATTCACTCCTGGCCTCCTCCGTGCCCAGAGCGGGTTCCTGTGGGCCACATCCCTGGCTCAGTCAAGGTCCCCTTTGGCTTCCCGCTTTCGACCGGCTCTGCCAAAGGGACTTCCTGGCCTAGGAGGAGAAGGCGGGGAGGAGGTTTGGGTTTCCTCCCCAGTTCCCTGCTTTGGCCCACACTGCTGATGGCAGCTGCTTCCTTCAGATTCTTGCTTCTGGCCAGTGGATCCCTAACCCTGGGACCCTCCCCCTTACAAGACCTAGTAATGCAGCCCCTTTCCTCCCCACAAGCTGTCAGGGTTAACTCCCACCAGTCTCTGGACGCACAATGTCACCGTCCCTCCCCTAACCCTGCCCCCCCCCCCAGCCCCGCCGGCTGCAGTGATGATTCTCTTCACTAAGTCCCTTGGTTCCGACCATCTGGGGGCTCTTGCTGGAACCCCGGCTCAGACAAATGATTTCAAATTGTTTTACGAGGCCCTTGAACATCCAGAATGGCAGAGTGAACTGGGAATATCAAATTTCTGGGGTCAGGGGCTCCTGGGGGCTCAGTCGGTGAAGCCTCTGCCTTTAGCTCAGGTCACCATCTCAGAGTCCTGGGATCGAGCCCCACACTGGGCTCCCTGCTCGGCGGGGAGCCTGCTTCTCCCTCTCTCTGCCTGTCCCCCTGTTGATGCTCTATCATTTTGCTGTCTCTCAAATAAATAAAGTCTTCAATTTTTTTTTCCCTGTGGCTGAAAGACAGAAACAATCGTCCACTGACTTTCAGAATATTTATTAGAGACATCCTGTTACTTGAGGATTTTCTCTTTTTTTTCCTTTAGCCATATGATACTGACAAGTTCCCCAGGCTGGCCTGTTGTTTCTCCCCCTTTGAGCAGTGAAATTAAAGAGCTAAGAAGAAACCATTCCAACACCTTCCCCCCCGTGGCTCACCTTCCCCCCCGTGAGCCCAGAAGCTCAATAATAAAATGTTTCAGTGTCTTCTCAGCGGGGTAAAGATTCCGGGAGCACATTCAGAGTGAACACTTGCAGGGGCGGGCCATGCGCCGCGACGAGACAGACCGTACCAAAATCCTGATGGGGGAAACCACGCTGACCTGATGGCAAGTTCCCACATCTCTCTGTCCCCAGAGAGCTGCTGATGGGCGCGGGTCAGAACGCAGGATGTGGGGTACACAGCCGTCCAGGTACACTCTCGCGCAAATAAAATACACAACCCAGTCCACCGGCCGTCTCCTGTTTGCCTTGATTGTTCCGATGGCGCGTTGCCTAAGGAGTCGAAGGCTGGGGATGTCAGGGGAACGGAGGAAAACTGAAATTAGGAGCTCCCAATGGCCGGGTCTCGCTCTCTCTCTCTCATCTGGGCTTCCCCAGAGCATTACGTCCTGTCTCTCTGCTTATCCGCGAGCTTCTTCTGTTTCTCTGCCTTAGAATAATGAGCCTGCCGAACACAGCCACGCGCCAGCCCCCCTCCACGCGTTCATTTAGTGGATGTATTTAGGACTCCCCTACGGTGTGCGGCACTGTTCCAGGAGCCGGGGGTCCCGTAGAGGGAGAGAGAGGAAGGTGACCATGGCAGGGCTCTTAGTTCTCATCCAGGGCAAGAGGCAGGCAAGACGAAAAACAAAAGTGGGACGCAACCTGATTGGTTTTCTGTTTTATCTAAATTACTCTCACGTAAGCAAACAACACCATCAAATCGCAGAGTGGAAAGCTGAAGGTTTATGTTAGGAGGTTGGTTTTACATCTCCCAGCAAAGGGGTCATGGCGGCGTTGATCAGCACAGAAATACCCTGTGTCCAAGGGGCCAACGGGGTCCAGCACCTGGTGTCCAGAAGGAAAAGGGGAGATTCTCCAGAAGCAACGTGCTGGCTTCGATGAGGGGAGAACACGGGGGATGCAGAGTTTCAGCCTCCCCATACCCACAAGACCGCATGGGCTGAGCTGCAAGCAGAACAGGGCCCCCTGAGACTCACTCCTAACACCCCGATAATGGCTTCTTCCCATGCTGGTGGCATCAGAACCAGAAAGGAATGTGGCAAGCATGGAGACATCAGGTCCTTAGTCTGGGGATCTCCACTTTAAGGGAATCACTAGGGTAAACACGAGGAGGGATGTGAGCAGGGAACAGACAGCAGGGCCATGGGGACCTGGGGGGCTCCCACGACAGTGGCAGAGTGGACTCGGGCGTGGGGGTCCTGCTCCATGCTCTCCGCCAGCAAGCCAAGCAGGGGGGCACTCCCGTGACCTCCTCTGCCCTCCGTGGTCTTACAGGGATGCCCAGCCCTAAGGAGACAGTCCTGGCCTCTGGGCGGCCACAGGAGCTGTCTTAATTGCCAGCAACCGCTCCATCTGCCTTCTCGGCGGCTCCCCACCCGCTGCCCCCCGCCCCCTGCTACAGGGCTGCCACCGACAGCTGGCATTTCAGTGTCCCGTCCAGCCCTCGATGGACAAAATACGCCCCTCCCTGCTCCACGTCTGGTTGCCTGAGCCTCACCTCCCCCTCCCCTCTGCCTAAGGGACAAACGAAGGGCAGTCACAGGCCCCTGGGAACGGACCAGTCCCCCCGAGCGGGACTCCCCTCTGTAGGAAACGGGACGTTCAGTGCCTGAACGCGCTGTTACTCATCGCCTTCCCCCGCTGATGACCCCGGACTTTCGTGGGCACCTGAGAAAACATCGCATGGGCCCACAGTGCGCATTTCACGGTCATGCTGGTGGTCTACGGGAGAATGGGGCAGGCAGAGTGAGGGAGCTCCTCTTCCAAACACGCAATTTCAATTCTGAGGTATTTGCTTCTTTCCTGTCTCTCCGTACGGCCTCCCTCATCCATGAGGGTGCGGTTTGAGTACCTTCTGTCTACCCCAGGGCACAAAACAATCATAAAAAACAGAATCTAGAATCCGCAGCATCAAAGTAAAATTAAATTTCGGGCCATAAGAAAAGGTGAAAAATGAAATAAAACTTCCAGGATTAAGGGGAAACTCATATTTAAAATGACAAGCGAAGTGAAAACCATTTCAGAGAGATTGAAAGACTCAAGATCCCATCTCCTCAGACGAGGCGCAAGGCAGGAGAGGAGAAGTGGAGGTTTGCTCAGACGATCCTGAAATACAATCTCGTGATTTCCGAGGCTGCTAAGGTGCGCAGCTTGGGGAATCACCCTGCAATTTCTCTTCTGAAAAGAAGTCTGATCCTATCAGAGAGACGTGCTCATTTCTCACTTAAAAACTTTCTAAAGCCTCCAGAATCCAGAATATTCTCCAAGCAGTGCCGGGAGAGAACCACCAAAGGTTTGCAGCGGATGCTAAAGTCAACAGGGCCAGCACAGTGATCGGATCAGTGGTGGCACCTGCCTCGGGGTCCTAAGATCTGGCCTCCAACAACCCAGGCTCCCAAGAAAACCATCAGTGCCTTGAGAGTCCGGTTTCTCCATCTGCAAAATCCACATCTTGAACCAAAGGGTCCCTACTCACCATTTCTGTGATTTTCTTAATCTGAGGGATGTTGTGGACCCTCGGGGGGACTGAAGAGTAGGCTTCTGAGGCAAATGGTGTGAAATCACAGAATATCAGGTCTTAAAATATTTCCCACTTGAAGCCACAGATCAGGCAAAGAGATACTCAGAGGACATCCGCCCAAAGACATAACATCTCTGATTCGAGCAATACCCAAATTCAGAAGCCTAGCCATCTCAAGCCCTAGCCATGAAGCCATTTTATTTTTTTTAAGATTTTATTTATTTATTTGACAGAGATCACAAGTAGGCAAAGAGGCAGGCAGAGAGAGAGGAGGAAGCAGGCTTCCTGCTGAGCAGAGAGCCCGATGCGGGGCTTGATCCCAGGACCCTGGGATCATGACCTGAGCCGAAGACAGAGGCTTTAACCCACTGAGCCACCCAGGTGCCCCCATGAAGCCATTTTAAGTAGCGCTTTTGCACAGTGGCTGGGACGGGACGCTCTGCTCTTGCAATTCTGGGACATGTATTAGCAAGTGAAATTTGGCATTTCTGTACTTATTAACTAGAATATAGCCAGAACTATCAGCTGGGGTCTAAGACAGGTCTGCAAACAGCAGAAATCCAGTTTCGACAGGTTGAAGCAACTAGACATTATTGGCTCACGTTGTACAAAGCTAAGGAAGGTTCTGACTTGAGGCTCACGTTGTACAAAGCTGAGGAAGGTGGATCTGACTTCCTTCGAGCACTTGGTACTTCCGGTCTTAAGGAATGCAGGTTCCAGCAGTGGCCCAGAGCACAGAGTGTGCGTCATCGATGAGATTGGGAAGATGGAGCTCTTCAGTCAGCCTTTCATCCAGGCCATTCGTCAGACACTGGCCACCCCAGGGACTGTCGTCCTGGGCACGATCCCAACACCGAAGGGAAAACCGCTGGCCCTCGTGGAAGAAATCAGAAACAGAAACGACGTTCAGGTGTTCAGTGTCACCAAGGAAAACAGAAACCATCTTTTGCCAGATATTGTGATGTGTGTGCAGAGCGGCAGGAAGTGAAGACGGTTCTCGTCCCTGCGCTGTGCGCTTGAAGGAATGTGCTGGTTCACACGGAGCCTGATCGGTGCTCCACCTGTCAGAGACTTATGCCTTTGGGCTTACCAAACCTTATGGGCTTTTCCACAGAAAGCCCGACAGCATTTTACACCAGATTCTGGTGTAAAATGGCCACAGGGCATCTGGACCTCCCCTTCCCCTGCCCTCTCTTCTCTGCACACACGGTACCCAGACAGTTAGACCAACAAATGGCACGTGAGCGACCAGCTGGAAGGAAGGCTTATTTCCTGCAAAAGTCCTGGACTTTTAAACTCTCTGGGCCCACATATGGACATATCGTTTATGGTTTTCCAGCTGCCTGGATGGCTAAATGTCACGTGCTAAGGCCACAGAGAGGGAGTGTGGAGATTCCCCGAAGTGTGGAGAGGGAAGAATCCAGAAAGCAACCGAACCGTGGACAGAGTGTTCCAGAAACGAAGAGGAGAAGCAGGTCCTTTTACCTTTGTGTGGGAGGTTGGGGGGCAGCAAGTCCCAGAAATGGGAACATTTAAACAACCTAACAAAGGATAAGTCTATCTGGATGGGCAGAGATAGGAGGGAAGGATATTGTGGGCAAGGAAAGAGAATACGTAAATATGCGGAGACCTTTTTTTTTTTAACTATCTTGAGTATTTTTTAAATTTTCACTTACATTCCAGTAGAGTTAACATGCAGTGTAATATTAGCGTCAGGTGTACAATATAGTGACTCAGCACTCCCACACATCACAGGGCTCATCACGACAGGTGCGCTCCTTCATCACCTTCACCTGTCCCCCCACCCCTGCCCCCACCCCATCCTGTCTGGGGACCCGCAGTGTGTACTCCATAGTTAAGTCTGTTCCTTGGTTTGTCTCTCTCCCTCTCTCTTTTTTTTTTCTACTCTGCTCATTTGTTTTGTTTCTTAAATTCCACATGAGTGAAATCACACGGTCTAATGATCTTAAATATCTTATTCACATATTTTAAACCCAGAAACTACCGTTGTTCTATAAATTGCACTGCACAGCCCCATAACGTTGCTCACACAGGCCGCCCACCCTCCGAATGATATGCACAATAATCTATAAAGTCAACTCATTCAGCCTGTCCCATCAACTCTCACAATGCCGCAGAAGGAGCTGAGGTGCAGGGACAGATGGCGGGAGAGGCAGAAAACAGGCTCAGAACTTCCACACGGTGTCTTCTCTCTGCTTGCACCTGATAGCCCGACACATGCTCCCTTTTATCATCCAGGTTTGTTTTTGTTTTTTTTTTAAGATTTTATTTATTTTTTATTTATTAGAGAGAGGGAGAGAGTCAGAGATAGCAAGCGGGAACACACGTGGGGAGGAGATGGGGAAGCAGGCTCCCCACTGAGCAAGAAGCCCGATGTGGGGCTCAATCCCAGGACCCCGGGATCATGAGCTGAGCCGAAGGCAGAGGCTTCACCGACTGAGCCCCCCAGGTGTCCCTTTCTTTCACTGCTGAAATACAGTCATCCAGATAAGTCCTCCTCCTCGGACCCCTCATCCGATTCTTCCCCCATCTCTGGAATTCCAAAGCTTCCCTACCTCCTGCAGATGCACCAGCTGCTCATGGTGACATGGGAGACTCACGGGGCCGGCCACCCCTCTGTGGCTTTTCCACATGCTCCACGTGGTCTACCGCCTACTTTGCCCTGCCCGCCCTGCATGTGTGCTCTCCGGGACACAATTCTGCCCATTGGGCTCGTCATCTGAGAGGATGGGAGCAGTGCGGGAACCTCTGGCTGGACGTGGGAACAGCAAGAGGTTTCAACAGCGGCTGTAGGCAGAAGACGCCAGACACACAGCATCGAGGGCATGGAGGGTGATCAGCGGAAGAGGTTAACTGATGCCCTACTGCGCTCTTCCCAGTTCGGGCAGCGCTGTCCGTTACAGGAAAAGGGATGCTCTGGGAAACGTTCTCGAGGTGGGCATGGAGGGAATATTTGACTTTTTTTAAAAAGTGGGGATATCGGAGGACAGGTCAATTGGGTTCGAGGGCAGTCACGACGGAGCACTAACTGTGTGCTAGCTGAAGCCTTGATGACCCAGACGAGGAAGCAGAGAGGATGCGGACACTGAGTGGCCTTCGTTTTAAAGCTAACCACTCTTCTCCTCCTTCCCCACCCACTCACAGGGACCACGGCATAAGAGGAAGGGGCCCCTTCAACGCCAGCTCTGGAAATTCCCACCTACGAGACCCTGGGCAGGTTGCTCCATTGTTTTGACCTCATGTTTCTTCCTCTGAAAAAGAAGGAAATGAGGATCTATCCCGCAGGAGTCGCTATCACACTGAACAGAGAAGGTGGGCGTACCCAGCGCCTGTGAATGTGAACGCAAAATACACACATCAAGTAAACCACGGGTTGTGGGACGAAACACCTAAAAGAAGCATTTAGGCATTAGAAACGAGCCGAGCGCTGGGGCTCGGGAGAGGTCCCGAGGCCGAGGGGAGCGCGATGGTCCCTCGGAGGGCCCGGCCCCACTCCCACTGAGCTCTGTTGCAGCCATGACCAAGCCCAGGCCGAGATACCATGTTTCCAGAGACGCCAGGAGTCTACATTTCTATGTGAGATGTCCCAATTCTAAAACAGTGAAGAAAAACATGCACGGGGCTGGAACTACCCGCAATTCAGCAGTGTGCGGGCTCTGATCACACGTTATTTACAGAACCTGCTCCTCAGAGCAGTCAGGACAGCCCAAATGACTCGGGATGTCCCGGCCTGCTGTACCCAGATGCACGGAGCTCCCGGCCCCAAGGCCCCATGAGAAGGACCTGGCTGCTTCTACTCCTCTTCCGAATATCCCCAGGTCCCGGCAGGTCTGCAAGGCCTCCCATGAATGGGAACTTCTTTTTATTTTATTTTATTTTTAATTTATTTGTCAGAGAGAGAGAGAGAGGGAGTGAGAGCGAGCGAGCACAGGCAGACAGAGTGGCGGACAGAGGCAGAGGGAGAAGCAGGCTCCCTGCCGAGCAAGGAGCCCGATGTGGGATTCGATCCCAGGATGCTGGGATCATGACCTGAGCCGAAGGCAGCCGCTTAACCAACTGAGCCACCCAGATGTCCCGGGAACTTCTTTTTAAATGACATTTATTTATTGACGTACAATCTACCTGTCATAAAACGGATGAATTCTGACACACGTCCAGCCACGTGACCACAGTCCCCGTCAAGACGCAGGACACATCCATCAGCCCAGTGAGTCCCTCGTGACCCTGGGCAGTCACGTCCCAGCCCCTCCGCCGCCCTGGGCAACCCTGAACTTGCATTCGGCCACGACTATTGGATTGGACATCTACAGAATTCCGTGTCCACGGAACGGTCCAAGATACACACTCATTCGTGTCTGGCTTCTTTCACTTGGCAAAATATTCCTTGAGTTTCACCCATGTTGTAGGTACCAAAACTTCATTGCTTTTTGCTTCTGAGTCTTACTCTGTTTACGGATCTTAGGACCTGTGCCCATCAGCTCACCTGCGGTGGACCAGAAGTCCATGTGTCTTGAAATGTGGCCATTCTGGTGTGTCCCAGTGTCATCTGGGCGTGTGTCTTTCATAGCAGAGTGTTGAGTATATCTTCACATGCTTCTTGTGGGTGCCATCTGCGTATTTTCTTTGACGAAATCTCTGTTCAAATATTTTGTCCATTTTTTAAACTGGGCCGTTTGTCTTCTATTCTGGATTTCAGCCCTCTGTCGGCAATATGATTTGCAAGTACTTTCTCCCAGCTGTGAACCTGCTTTCAATGTTGAAAACAATACTGTTCTGTATTTTATATACTGTTCCCACATGCACCACCTCATTTTATCCTTAGAGAAGACTTCGCAAGGAAGAGAAGACATGGCGTATCTTGATGGTGCAGGCGGGAACAGAAGACGTAAGAAAGTGATGTACCATGTTGCAGAGCTGTTAACAGACACCTATGGGCCCATCAGCAGATCTGCCATGTTTTTAACCACTCGGAATTCAATCACCAGAATGAAGCCCCAGGAGGAAGAAAATTTTGTTCTTCTCTTGTTCCCTGAACTCATTCCAGAGCTGTATCCAGCACACGCTAGCCCCTCAAATGATTGTTTCCTCACTCCCTCGCTCTTCTCAGAGTAAGACTCATCATAAGGTCTGATGGAATGAAAATGGTGCCCCACCCAACCTCGGCAATCTGATAATTCCCATCCCTCCAGCATGAGACCTAAGGCCCGGACGCAGCGACTGGTCCAGAGGGAGGCACATGACCAAGGCTGGTCCCATCGGAGTGATCGCTGGAGAGATACTCACTGTGGCTCCCCTACTGGACTGGAAAGTGGGGAGCTCTAAAGCTAGAAGGTAAACACCGATTCCCGGAATCCTCCTGAGATCGCAGCTGGCATGGAGAAGGGCCAAGCAACAGAGAGAAGCTGGGTGGTGATGCCCTCTCCTCGGCTCGAGCCCCGCTGGACCGGGTCTGGACGGAACAGCAGTAAGGCTATACAGTCCCCATGTTCTCTGAGGGTCAGGAGCTCTAGAGCAAATTCACTGGGCTGAGATCCCAGGTAGGAGAAAGCCAGGGATGCAGCCATCTGAGGGTCGTGCTCCTAGGGAACATCTCAAGAAAGAGCAGGGCGGGAGGGCGGTGATGATGGAGCCTCCCAAGCCGCACGCCATTGCTGTGGTCTACTCTGTCCTTTGGGGACAAGTCACTAAGTCTGACCTACACGTCAGGGAGGGTTCTAGACTCCACCTCTGTAAGTGACGGCTGTCAAAGAACTTCTAGAGCTGTGTGGAAGCCACCACAGCAGCCACACTCGAAGGTCTCTGTGAGACTGCTGTTTCAGGAGGCAATCATCTACAACACCACCTCCTCGTTCATCCCTTTGTTCCCACTTCAGGAGACCAGCTGGACCTGGGTTTTCTGTCACGTTCAACACACAGGGGAGAACCCGAACCGCTACAGAGATCAAAAACACGTCTCATGACGCTAAGTGTGCTGTCCCTTCCGAAACACCACAGCTATCAAGGTACGGTCTGACTTTTGCCACTGGAGACTTTTTTTGCCGTATGCCGAACACGGGGGCTTCTTAGAAAATCAACAGTAAGTGCACACACCCCTGGTGCACCCACGTCGATGACATAAAATGATCTGTGTGTGCACGGGAGCTGCGTGAACATGCAGGGCGGGTCTGGTGCCTAGCAACAGTGATGAGTTAACCCAGCAGTGAGTTATGTGCCTCCTGGACACCGCTGACCGGAACAGCTCCGACGCACCCATCTGTGCAAAAGGACAGTGTTTGGGATGGTTAAAGTTTTGCTTTTATAATACATTCTTTTGCCAGCTGTGACTTGGAAGCTGCAGCGCCCCCATCAGGAGTGCAAGCCCCAGTGACAGCACTGAACTTATGGGAAAAGAGGGTCCAGTGTGAGACAATATGGTCTGTGACTAGTGATGCTCCGGGCTGCCCAGTGACGGTCAAAGAAGACATCTGCTTTTTATTCGTTCGGAGAGACTCATTTCATCTGAGCCTTCCAGCATGAACTGCTGCTTTATATCTAGAGAGGCTCCTGGAGGAAAACGTTCACTCCTGCATCTCCGAGCGCCCCAATCCAGCACATTCTAAATCTGCGTTTCCTCCACGAGCACCGTGCATATGTGGCTATCCACTCTGTCTCTTAATCAGGATGCCCTCGTCAAGATCTCCAGGCAACTTCCCGAGGCAGACACCATGCGGCCACATACATCCCTGTCCCCAGGGTCAGAAGCCTGTGCCCTTGACCACGTAAGCTGGCTACCAGCTCTCCACCATCGCTGGAACTCATTTCAGGAAAGACGTGATGAACGCACACCTCCCCGCTGTGCACGGGAATCACTGACTGATTGGATGGATATAGAATGCCAACAGCGTGATTCAAATTTGGCATCTAAACCCTCATAGCATCAGAGAGCCTTGTGGCATCTTCTGTAAATGACCAAGTGTGACCCGGATGCGGGCAGGGAGTCAAGAACCAGGCAAAGTGCATCTCACGTGTTCTGTTCCTCCAATCTCAGGACCCCCCATGAGATAACAGTAGCCATCGTGTTCATTTTGTCTGTGTGTGGAGCGAAGATTAGGGGACCATGTATCTTGGCCACGGCCACACGGCTGGTGGTGGCAGGACAGGCTCTGGACCTGAACTGTGGGAACTCACATTGCCATCACTCGCCTGCTACGCTCTCCGAAATCCGGGGTGCATTCCTGGAGTCAGAAGACCCTGAAGCCAGTGCCGTGGCCAGTGGCACGAGCCCACGACCTGCCTCCCTGGGGCTGAGACCTCGTTCAGTGCAGCTATGGGAGTGAACGAGGGAAGGGTGCTCCATGCCCCTGGCAGCTGCAACAAGTTCCCACAAATGCAAGGGCTAAGAATAACACACACTCCCTCTCTTCCAGCCCCAGCAGGCAGGAGTCTGCCGCCAGGCACCAGCACAGCTGGTTACGGCTGGTTTCACGAAGACTCCAGGGGAGAACCCACAACCCTGTGCCTTCAGCTTGGCTCCTCGTCCCCCTTTCTGATCCCATCAGCTCCCTGATCCCAGTGGATTCAAACCCCACAAGGACCATTAGAGTCTAATTATACTGGATCTACTGGACAACTCAAGACAGTCTGCCCATTTCAAGACCCAGTCTCATGACAGGTGCCAGGAGATATGACAGAGACCTATTTGGAGAGGAGGAAGGAGGCATCGTTCATCCCATCCCAGGGAATGATCTACGTGACCTGACTTCAGCGGGGTCTCAGTTTCATGGTCCACAAAATGGGAATGAACGCTCTGCCCTTGGTGTTAGGAGAATGGACGGCGAAGTTTAGAGTGGTTACGGGCACAACACCTAGGAGAGGTCGGCAAATATTGGCTTCTTAACCAATGCAAGGGATCTGTGGTCACATTACTGTGTGCAGGTGGCTAGAAGCAGACATTGTACTTCAGTGGAAAGAGGTTTCCCTGAGGTTCTAGAACACATTACGCAGCAGAGGTGAGTGTGACAGTTCTAGTCATTAGGTCTGGAGGCCTCTGAGCCGCGTGCTGTGTCTGATGTTTCCATCCCCCAGGGCTGGCACGGGGCTCAGGACCGTCCTCAAGGAGGTCAAGCCATCCCATTGCC
The DNA here is from genome assembly GCA_004024625.1 of Mellivora capensis. Lineage (NCBI taxonomy): Eukaryota > Metazoa > Chordata > Mammalia > Carnivora > Mustelidae > Mellivora > Mellivora capensis. The sequence goes on from PISX010019010.1 coordinate 14,652, forward strand.
CTATGTTCAAATAGTGCTGGACAATAAATACTAAATGAAATTTTCCTTCTCCATGCAAAATCAAATTCACATTTTCTCATAAATCCTGCCTACTCCTGCTACAATTTCTTAGGCTCATAACCCCATCACAAGGTCACTCTGAAATTAGTTTGGAGATAGTCTTCTCCGTGGCTGGCTCGGGTGAATAAAGAACAGGGGAAATTATGATTGGGTGTTTTGTTTTTTTTTTTGGATGATATGCTTTGAAAAGGAAAATCCAACTTCTGATGCTATCAATGGCATTAGAACTAGTTGATTTCTTTTGTTTTTATATGATTTTAATGTATGTTCTGGGGCTGTTATATAACAGGACAAATCGATTTTAATTTATCTTGCTAAAAGATAATCAATGCAGGTTATAGCTCATAAGCACTGCAGGTACTTTCATTCTTGCAGTCCAAAGAGAATTTAGTATTATGTCCTTGAATGGGAACACAAAAAAGGAACAATGTATGTAATCGCCGAGATGATCGCAAGACAATTTCCGAAGACGATTCTTTTTCCAAGAGTCAACAATTTCACCAACGCCTGGACTGATTCCCTTCACAATCCTGACGTCGCTCTTGAAGGAAATGCGTACATTTCTCTAAGGCATGTCTATAATAACAAAGAATTAAAGCCCCAGGGTATTTTTGTAATTAATAAAACCAATGCAAGCTTCTGGTAAAGACTGGCAAATGTCAACAAAGGTAAGACGGAGGCTGTGAGACCCAGGAGAACGGACGTCACGTATGACACTGACCTCCTGTATAATCCAGTACCTGGCACAGAGTAGGTTCTCAAAAAAGTTTACGGCTTGGGTGCATCTGGGTGGCTCAGTAGGTTAAGCCTCTGCCTTTGGCTCAGGTCATGATCTCAGCATCCTGGGATCAAGCCCCACATTGGGCTCTCTGCTCAGCGGGGAGCCTGCTTCCCCCTTTCTCTCTCTCTGCCTGCCTGTGATCTCTGTCAAATAAATAAATACAATCTTAAAAAAAAAAAAGTCTACGTCTTGAATTCAGGACAAAATAAGTACCACCCATAATCTCATTGTTACTAAATTTTGTCCCATTTCACCTTCAGCCTTTTGACTATGTCGTGTGTGTGTTTGTGTGTGTGTGTGTACATGAGACAACTGAGAGCACTTTCTTGTACCAATAAATATCTGAAAACACCATTTTATTAGCCCAGTTACATTTTGCTACGTGACTATGCTAAAGTCACTCAACTATTCCTCTATTTTTACCTAGTTAGCAGATTGCAAATTTTTATTATTAATGGAAATGTGAAAACCAATGCATCACATTTCTGACGACTTATTCATGATTAGTTCCTAGAATACAGGACCCAAAGAAGGATGAAACATTTTAACAGATCTTGGCACATACACGGATCTACTGCTTCTCTAGATGGGAAGTCCCAGGAAGGGTGACTATTGTTTGCAACTGTAGTTATGAGAAGTTGTAAGATAAAATATCTTTCTCAACTGCTGCATAGGGAGGTTGATGTGTTGAAACATATTTTGTTCTTTAATTACGTCTCCTTCCATTTTAAAGAACCTGAACTTGTTTGAAGGACCGGCCATTAATCTGGGGCTCAAGGAGATGGAATTCAGGGGTCTGTAAATGTGGATGGGGAAAGTGCATTTATATTATAATTACAATATACATATTTTTTAGCCTTGAACTGAAAGTTGAGCACACCCATCAATAATGAACGTAGGCGAGAGCCAGAGCCGTGAGGACGGTGACTTCACCAACTGAATTGGCAGTGACTTTCACGTCATCTTGAATTTGGAATACATACTTCAAAAACAGATTCCGCCTTTCACACTGTTTAAAATCACGGTGGTGATGAGATGGGCTCCTAGGCTTCCTCTGCAGGGTTTTAGGAAGGAAGCACATTCTACTGCATCGCAAAAAAAATTTTTTTTAAACTGTGTTTCCCTATACTCACCCGCCTCGGGTCTGCTATGAGTTTGATTCCATGAAATGAAAAACAGTATTCGGAGAAAAGATTCCTAGGCATGAGGGAGCTGCCAACACAGTCCACGGCCCCCCAAAGGATGGGGACCCATGCTTAGCGGTCACTGTGGGGCAGTCAGGATAAAGCACAAGAGACAACAGACAAGACACACCACACGCAGTGAAGGGCTCCAGGAATATGGGCCAGGTGGTGCCAAAACCGGACAGGAGGCCAGCGTCAGGCTGTACCCAACATGACGCAGTGGGCAGTGAATAACAACCCCTTCTACCCTGGGGCACGACAGCCTAATGCTTCCATAAGACCCGCGACCCATCCACAACAACACAGACGACACAGCATTCAGCGCCCGGCGCAGGCAGCGGACTCGTCCTAGAACTCGCTCATGCTGATGTCGTGCATGGTTTGGATGTTATGGCAACTTCGGTTCCCGAGCGCTCCTTGTTTCCGCTTCGGGGAAGACAAGCTCCCTTCTGAGTAACTTTACTTCCGCTGGAGAGCAAGGAATTCAAGGAGCCCAGGGGCCATCCTGCAGGTGGGGGCAGGGAAGGCGAGCGCTCGGCGAAACGTGGACCGCCTCCAGCGATTTCCACCTGTCGCCCCTCCCTTTGAATGATTTCGTGGGAAAGCAACCGTCTAAGCCCACAACTGCCCAGATGCACGTGCTGCCGATGTCCCATATCTCCATATCAAGGCCAACGGGCCACTAGCTTTTAACACCCACGCCACACGGCCCCCAGACACTCACACCATCAAGTCCCTTTCTCAGGGGTCCATGCTGGTTTTCTCCGTGAGGCTCTGTTGTAATAAGCACTGACACACCAAGCAAAACGTCATTCTCATCCAGGTTCCAACTGCTTCCAGGAGTGGGTCATCACAAACACCTCCTGCAAGCAACTCAGGATCTGAAAGTTACACGGGTACCATGCTACGTGGTGACAGAGACGATCCCAGGGACTCACGCTGACGTCAACGGAGTGGAAAGACACTTGCTTACGCTTATAGAGTCCCAAATGATTGCTGCACATTTTGAAACCGACCCTGACCTGATTATATCCTAGGCTGCCATCTGTCCACAACTGAAACACCCACTCTTTTTTTCTCCCTGGAATATTTTAGAATTCAGATAGTCGTCAAGAGTCCATGACCTTGTAATGGGGGCTGAGGTCATACATCTTATTTCTGTGGTAGAAAAACTAGGTCTACCTTTAGGACAAAGAGGAAGGACTGAGAGCCCCCAGCATTTACTGATCAGAATCTCTGGTCCAATGAGATACCTCTCTTCAAAACAGTGAGATGAAAAAGCTCCCGATGCTGGCTGGGCCCTGCATCATTTCCTTGGCCTCTGATCACCAAGCATTCACATTGAGGATAAGGTTCCACTGAGAAAAAGGTTTGAAATCTCCTAAAAGAGCAAATTCATCTATAAAAAAGACGAAAATAAGAGTAATTCAGGACATAATGAAGTCATCTGGTGCCGCTAACTTGGTGGACCCCAGTGAGAAGTTGAACATGAACTGCCGTGACATGAGCTCTAGAAACCGTACGTAAGTGGAGGCTAGAACACACCAGCTCCTGCTTCTGCGCTCTTGCCCCCAGCAGCACACCGCCGAGGGTCAGCCATGCCCCGCTCATGCATACGGGGTGCTCTTCTCCATCGCTGGGTCCTGTTCCATGGCGAAGGTGTAGCTCAGTGTTTTAGCCAGTTACTGGCTGGTAGACACGTGGGTTGTTTCCATTTTGGGCTATTTTGGAAAATGCAGTATTACGGAGACAGAAAAGAAAATGCAGTATTACGGAGACAATCCCCTTGGAATTGGGGAGGTAAGAATTCACAGCAGATGAGTTAAAAAAAAAAAAAAAGGACTTTCTGGTAATGGAAGTTTGCTCTGATACCAGATTGTGGTGACGGATGAAGTTTTCTAAAACCCATTTAACTGCATACTTCACATGGGTGAATTTTATGATATATAATTTATAACTCCAAAGCTCCAAAAGAAAAAGAAGGGCACTAAGTAAGAATATAACGTTCCGTGACCACCTTGCCTCCTTCTCCAATGAGGCCTAGAAGGAGAAGGTATGCCAGGCTAAGTGATGATAAAATTAACCAGAAAAGTTAAAGGCAAACAACTCATTGGGGAGACTTCTTGAACTAATTGGCACACAGCACAGAAGCAGAGAGCTGTCAAAAGAAAGGCGATTTTAGAAATGATAAAAAATCCAAAACTTGTACATTTAAAAATAAAAGAAGCCATCCTGTCCAAGAGAACAATAATCAGAATGAAATTTTTAGAACCCAAGAAACAAGATGGTATTTTTCACAGTGGGACTATAAATTAAGCTACTTTGGATGGATCCTATAATTCTCGTTTTGTTCCTTTTTTTAATGTTCCATGAAACACTATTATCTTTCTAAACTGCTCCCCAGGCCTTCAAGAAAGAGATAATCCAAACACAGCGTTTGTTTCGCGAAGCTGAGCACACCAGGGAAACGTGGAGATAGAGGATGTCTGCAGGTGCTCCCGGGAGCAAGAAGGCAGAGTCCAGAGCAGCCCAGATAGCTGAAGGATCGGAAGGCTGGCTGTGCCCCGGAACGACCCCCTCACCCTCAAAAACATCTACAGTATGCAGGGATCCATGCACTTGTTGTGCAATGAACACCTATGAAAACAATTATGACCACAGAGACGCGTGACTCTTAGCAAAGGCAAAAAACCCTGCATTTTGCATTATGCATATATCCCTATCATGCATATGTGCCAGTATAAATAGAGACAGGACAGAGCGAGATACAGATACAGAAGAGACAGAGATAATGGTACACGGTGCACAAAGACACACACAGACATATTTTTCCCCATCGGACTTTCACAGATAATGTTTCCCACCTTCGGAGACCAGGACTCTAAGGGCTGTGCACATATGGCGTGCACACGCACACACCCACGCGCACACACGCACACGCATTCCCTCCCCATGCCATCTCCAGCTCAGAAACGTATATGAAGGCAAAGAGCCGTCCGCGGGTTTCTAGATGGGCTGTCGGTGTCCCGTGGACATGCCTGCTATAAGACGCTTCTGCTGATTCCAGGGAACGAATGCAGAGCTGGTCCTTGGGCCGGCACTGTGAAATCACACCCAGCCAGCAGCCCAGCCTTGGACGCGATGCCCCACAGCAAAGCGAGCGGCTGAAGCACTTGGATGCAAACACAGCGAGCGTCGGGACCTGATCATCGCTGCCGGTTGGTCGTTACTCACGCTGCGGCCGCTCATTTTGTGCCGTGGGGGGCAAGGGCAGCCGGCGCCTGAGCTGGGCGCACCCCGGAGGTCCTACCTACAGCAAAGGCAGATTCTGCAAGTAAGGACGAGTGGCGCTAACTCACGGCTATCGTCTGCTGAGAGCGGGTGCTAAAAATTTAATTCTAAATCCGGCACTCTCCCTGCAAAGGGGAGATATTAACTATCAAACATATGGATGTAATAAAAGTAAAGCAACACAAGGGTAAATTAAGGCAAAGCTCGCCCTTCCCTGTGCTTCTGAATAATGGGATTGGGGGAAGGGCAGTCAGGAAGTGGTGATTGAGTCCGCCCCAGGTATAATTTCACAGAGAACGGGGCTCCTGATTTCCTCTTAACTGTAATGTCATGTGCTGGAATTGTCATGCCGCCATGCCCAGTCTGTATGTTTCTCACAGAAGCAACACAGGAAAATTCCATTTCGCGGGACAGAAAACACAGCGCGATCTTGGGAAGATCCCCGAGCCGTGCACCGAGGCCGGCCTTCCACGGAGTGGCTAGGTCTCACCCCACCTCTGTCTGTAATAACTCAGTGTTTCCTTCAAAATCAGCACAGGTCCACGTGTCTCTTTGGTAACCACCTGAGAGGTAGCGTCGGACATGACAACCTTCCCACTCCCCACCGCCCTGGATGTTCAGGGCAACCTGAGGCTGCCACACGTTAAGAACAAGGTCTAGGGGCTCCTGGTGGCTCAGAAGGGTGAGTGTCCAACTCTTGGCTTTGGCTCGGGGCATGGTCTTAGGGTCCAGGGATGGGGCCCCGCCTTGGGCTCTGCGTCCAGTCTGCCTATCCCTTTGCCCCTCCCCCTGCGCTCTCTCTCAAATAAATAACTAAATAAACAAATAAACAAATAAATGAAATCTGGATGCACATATGTAATCAGATCTAAGCCATTCCTCACAATGGCAGAAAAGATCCCCCTGTATGAATGTACTGTTTTTTAAAAAATCAGTTCACCTCTGGATGAATATTTAGTTTGTTTCTGGATATCAGGTATTTTTTAAAAATATAACAATGATGGGGCACCTGGGTGGCTCAGTGGGTTAAGCGTCTGCCTTCGGCTCAGGTCATGATCTCAGGGTCCTGGGATCGAGCCCCGCATCGGGCTCTCTGCTCAGCAGGGACCCTGCTTCCCCCTCTCTCTCTGCCTGCCTCTCTGCCTACTCGTCTGTCAAATAAAGAAATACAATCTTTTAAAAAATTTAAAAAAATATATAGCAACGAATACCATTGGACACATCTCTCCATGACTGTAGTCAGGCTTTAAATGGGCTGGATGTATATAGAAATGCAATCATAGGGTCCTACGGTCGCACATCTTAAACGTTCGTAGCCGGATACTGACAGATCTCCGAAGTGCATAAAGCATTTTATAATTCCCCCAACACATTGCTACAAGTGTCCCCTGTTCTTCCTCATTCTCAGAAAAGCATTTTATTATGTGCGTCTTTTCTTCCCCCATGCAATACGATTAGAAGAAATGATATCCGGCAGTACTGGAAACAATACTTCGATCTGTTGTATCCCTAATGCAGAAGTTATTAAAACATACTTGAATGGAAACGCTTCTGACAGGTTCTAAATTCAGACCCAATCCTCGATAAAACCTCTACATGCGACTAACGTAATTCATCTTGCACTCTAGGAAATTTTCATTTAGAGTAGGGCAATAAAATAAAATCCTCCTGATCTGGGAGGAAGGGGGGATGCGGGCACCCTACATTATATGCCATTTTAACACTCTGAAAACAATTAATAGATGGTTTTCTTAGCAGGGTGCTCTGCATTATTTCAGTGTGTTCACACGCGGGATCATGAGATGCTCCCAAGAGTTCAGCAAAGGCTGACCTTACAGTGCTGGTATCAAAGAAGATGATGCTTGACCTCTTAGTACCTCTCTGGTGAAGGGAGATGGCTAGCATAAAAATGAGAAATACGGATCACATTTCCTGACTCTCCTGCCCTGTGTTTCTTCTACCCTTTGGAAAGGAATCACCATTCAAATGGTAGTATGTTTGCATATCGTAATCCCTAAATCAATGGTAACAATGTTGCAAGCATTTAAGGCATCAAACAGACCACAGGTGCACAGGGAACACATACCGTTTTGACAACTTTATACCGTGTCTCAGGCTTTGTTGTGGTTAAACTCGGGTTCTAGACATCAGAAGAGCTTCTTAACAGTCTCACTGAAGACATATCGCCGGAAAATATATCTAATCAAATTATTACATTAATAAAAAAACAATCTCACAATCTTTATTTTCCATCGCTGGGTCTGTCATCTTGCTACAGCTGACAGCAGTGAAGTGCGATCATTAACATGTTGCTTTTTTTTTTTTTTAATTTTATTCATTTGACAGAGAGAGATGGTAAGAGAGAGAACACAAGCAGAGAGAGTGGGAGAGGCAGAAGCAGGCTTCCTGCTGAGCAGGGAGCCCAACTCGGAACTTGGACACTGGACACTGGAACCATGACCTGAGCTGAAGGCAGAGGCTTAATGACTGAGCCACCCAAGTGTCCCAACACTTAGCTTTCTAAAGCAAAACGGAACAGTGTCCAATCTATAAGCTCTCCATTACAAGTGATTACTGCCTGAAAAAAAGAGGCCAGATCTTCCTGGCTTCAAATCCGGGCAACCCAGCAGATGGACACAGCATCCCCAAATAGTCCTTATCCCATTGCGCAATGACAAGGACAAACATCCAGGACTCTGTTCAACAACTGTCACGGTGCATGACAGCCGATTTTTTTTTCTGTTTTCCCTATCTTATCTTCCCCTAATTCAAACCAATCCACGTTCACTAGGGGAATTTTCAGAAACATGCACGGAGCAAATGACGGGGAAACGCATGCGTCGCACGTGACGTCACCACCTGGGGATGGACGCTCTCTACATTCTGATGGATCTGGTCTTGATTTTTCCCACCCTCCATGGATTTAAAAATCAAAATTGACATTTTCTTGTACGTTTGTTTGTACTATTATTAAGATAGAATTCCTATGTTTTCAAAGTCACTATTTTAAAGTGGACGAGTGGCTTTCAGTGTATTCACAGTGCAGTCCAAGCAGCCCCACTACTAACCAGCACGATACGTTTCTTACTTCTGAAAGAGGCCCACACGCACCAGCAGGCGGGCCAGTCCCTGCTCCCCAGCAAGCACGAGCTGCCGAGTCGCAGGTCTGAGAACTGGGTGGCTCGGGACACGTCATCTGAATGTGGTGTAACGTGCTCAGAGCTGGTCCACATTACGGATGGGTCAACACCTCTTTCTGTGTAACTGCAAGCAATGTCCCCTTGGGAGGGGGGCACATAACACCTTCTAATCTGCTCATGTTTCGGCTGCAGTGGGTGCTGCTGGTGTGAAGGTTTGTGCAATAGTTTTTGTGCAAAACTTTTGCTTTCAGTTCCCCTGGGTGCAGAACTAGGAGTGCCGGACCTTATAACTAGGTTAACTCTGTCTGGCTGTATAACAAGTACTGCTGGACCCTGTGGTAACTAGGTTAGCTCCCATGTTCCTGTGATCATTCTGTGTTTATACTCGTTTGGCTGGTTTTTGGGGGGGGTCTCTCCTCCTTTCCACTTCTCATGCTCTCTTCTGGAGTTTCTTTCTCCTGAGGGTTTTGCCCAGCTATGCGGACTCGAGTTTCCACAGCCCGGAACCTGATGGCCACGGCGTTCCAGCTTCTCTCCACCCTCCTGATCTTGTGGCTTGTCCTGCTTGCACGGGGATCCATCTTTTCTGACCGAGTCTGAGAACACTCATCAGTGTTAAAACCATCTCTGCTTAATGCAGGCAGCTCTGCCCCGTCTCTGGTTTTCCAGTGTTGTCCCTGAGTTCATTCTCACATGGCATTCTCAGATATCCGTGGTGGTGGGGTGGGGGGTGGGCCCTCGAGCAGGGACCCTGCTGCTCCTGTAGAGGAAGGCTTGTTGGCTCTGCATGTTCACGCGCACCTGTGCACAGCCCGCCGTCTGCATCAGGACCCAGTCCTGGCTTTCCATGCCTGGGTCTCCACTCAGCCTGGCTCTCCCTCTCTGTCTCTCTTTCTGTTTCTCTCTCACACACTTGGGACTGACCACCTTGACACCCTCCTTCAGCTCAGTCTCATCTACACCTGAACAAACTCTGTCCTAACTTTCTCGCAGGTGTACAATGTTTCTGCTGCATTGCTAAGGTGGGTCGACCCACCCCATATTCCCTCTATAGCTCTGGAAACCTCCCCGGGAGCTGGCTGAGTGAAGGAGATCACCAAGTACCACGCACTTTTCATCATCCTACTGGAAATCCCACAGCATCTGCCCTTTAAAAACTGCTGAGAAAGAGGATTTGGGATCCACTTGGTCTGTTCCTCTGTCTTTGGAGCAGAAAAATGATGTGAGCTGGACACACCACTGTCTGTCAGCAATGATGTTTCCCACTTGTCTTTGATGTCTGGTGCAGCCACTGAGCTGAGTCTTGGCCGATGAGACGCAAGAGGAAATTGGGGGTTGTTGGCATGGTTTCCAGGAAAGTTGCTGGAAGGGAGTTGACCCAACCGAGAAGAGCCTTTTCTACAAGGCAGATGTGATGACTGGCACCCCAGCAGTCATCTTAGTCTGTGAGGACACAAGCCCTGCACCAGTGTGCCAGGCAAGAAGGACAGATGCCTGGGACCCTGAAGGGCTGGGGAGGTAACATACCAGCTCTGGCCTACATCAGGCTGCTTCTGGGTGAGAGAGAAATAAACTTCTATTTCACTCCTATTTGCATTAAAAATTAAATAATCCAATAATCCTAACAAACAGAGTTACAGATACACTTATTGATGCCAGAATATTCTCACTTTGAATATATAGTCATGACTTGAGTCATGTCTGTCTCTATTTGAAATATCCATTATTTTTATGGCAGTTCATGTTCTTAAAATATACATTTTAAAGCGAGACTTATTACCTACAATAAACTTAACATCAGTGTCCTATACAACAAGTAGATGATAATTATGAAAAATAAATAAATTCTAGTCTGTGTACTCTTGCCTATGATCTGCTGGCAGAGGAGAGACGGTGTACGGACAAGGTTGAGCACTCCCACCAGAAGTCTTCCTGGAGAACGGAAATCCATGGGAGCAAATGTCATTCAAATTTATTCAAACCCTTATCTATGTTACCATCTAAAATCATTTATGCAGCAACAGTGGCAAACTTGGGAAAACACTTCTCGATGTAGAGAAGAGTAAGTACATAAAAAATAAATGGCTTCCGTTACACACTAGTCTCAGTTTACCTTGTGCTGTGTGAGTGAGGTTCTAAAAATGCAAAATGCATTCTGATGGGCAAAGCATTTATTATTCTGGTCTGTTCCATACTACTTCCTGACAACACCCAGTCAAGATCCCCCAGAGCTGTGATAACATTCATATGTTAATACTATGATGATAAGGTTTTCAGCAACCAAACTTCTCCAGAAAGGGAAGGATGTATTTCAACTCCAATGAGAGAATGTCTCTCCTTCCTGTTGAATTCATCACTACCACCAGTGTCTCCTTAATCCATAAAATTACACCTGTCACAGTGACTTAACTGCATTAACACAGCTTCGTGATTCATGGTATGAAATCCATGACTCTTGGGCTAATTAATTAGATTGCCTCTTTGCATTCTGATGATCTGATTCTGACTTTTACGAATAATTAAAAAAACATTCAAAGAGGGCGGGGAGAATTTTTAAAGCAAGACAACTTTGGAAGCAAAGCCTTCTAATGTTAAACTATCCACTCTGTAATACATTTCCAGTGATTCTTCGGATAAATAGAAATGGTTCTCCTCCTAGGCCGCTCACGACTGGAGCTTGGTGTGTCTTCACTGAATACCGTGCTGACAGAAGTAAAATGAAAAATGCTGAAGTGAGGAGAAAACTGGATATACTAATGAATATATCATATTTTAAAATGTCGATTCGGCTGTATACATTTTATTAAATGATAATACATGTGCAGAGGGAAAAATGCACGGTCCAAATGGTTCACAGCATTATGTGACTTACATTCCGCCTTCCCCAACTTCTTGGCACCTCACCCAGAAGAAAGCACAGTGGCCAGATCCTCTGCTCCAAAAGTACTTTTCTCTGGGGCTTCCCCCCAAACAGGCCTTCAATATACACCCTGTTCTATGCCTTACTTTTTTAAACAGGTGTACTGGAGAGGAGGCAGCCCCCAGCACATGTAGGGACAGAGATGAAGTGTAATTCTAGAACCACGGCTGACGAACGTTCACGGAGAGCCCCACGTGCAGCCCCCTCATTTGGCAGAGCCTTCCCAGCTATGGGGGAAGAACTGGATTCCAAAAACGTAACCCTCCCCATCCACACATAAGCACGGAAAATTCCCATGACAATGTGTGTGTACATGCGTGCACGTGCTTAAACACCTGCATCATACATGTATCGTATGTGGAGTTCTGGGCAGTCGGGCTGCATGGATACAGTATCTCGTCACGGACACAAACACGTGGTGAATAGATACATATGTAATACACTGTATATCATTATCACTATTTTACCTACATAGATGCACAGAAGCGTGCACGTCTACGGGTGCATGTGTGCTGTCCCCGACCATTGGGACCCACGGTATGAACCAGAGAACGGACATCAGAATCTATGATGGGACAAGGCATGTTCTCCACAGGGAATGGCATCATGACATCAGGATTTTGAAGGAATAACGCACTATTCCATTGGGGGCACTTGCTTCTGAAAGAAGACACGGGTAGAAATAAAAGAAGAGAAATGGCAAGCCCCACACACTGGTGTGTTTCCATGTGTTCTGCTGAGGCTGAGTGTCGTCCCACTTAAAGAAGTGTTCAAGCCCTTTGCTTGACTGAGGAAAAGCAGCCTACACCCTAATGGGGATGAGGTGCCTTGGGAAAGTCTCCTTACTTCTCCTCCAGGCCTTAAGACAAACTAAATTAGTTCTTGGCCAGAAATTCAAAAGCAAAAAAGCAAAATAAACAAACAAAAAATCACAAAAGTTTAAAATGGTTCAAACCTGTTCACATTTCATAGAAAATATCACAACCGCTACTATTAATAATAACCCACAGAGGAAATGCAAGAAAGAGAGCAGAAAACAAAACAGACTGGGTGAGATCCTTCCTCCTAAATCCCTCTCCTCTTCTGGTAAAAAATACCTGCTTTCCTACTACCTACCTTCCCGTCTACCTAACGACCTATCATGTATCTGTCCATGCACCCATCCATCCTTCCTCATTTTTGCTAACTTCATGACACAAGAAAACCTTTACTGAGGTTTTAACCTTTACTTCCCAAATCACATGACTGGCACAGACATATTTGGACGTGCGGACACGTTTAAGTTCATCATGTCACTCGTGTGCCGTTCTGTTACTCCACAGTTAGCACAGAACTCAAATCCACATTTCTTCCTTTTCCTCTCATTTGCTCTACAAGCAAATCTTCAGGAAAAACTCTTAGAGCACAATCACAAAAGGAAGGACATGAGTGAGAGCCTGAGGGTTGACAACCCGAAGCCTGGTGCTCCAGGAACACAGAAGGTGAGAAGGAAGACAGAAGAAGGGATCCCGAGTCAAACTTTCCCCAAACTGGCTTCCAATGCTCCCTGATAATGAACCAAAAAATGTATCATAGCCATCAGTAGAGGCTCACATTCTCGATATCAGAATAAGTAAATGGAAAATAAACGTGTTTTTCCAAACACTGAGCTATGAAGTTTAATAACCTGATGCCAGAAATAACGTGTTACGTACCTGGGATTCATCTGCTTGTTATTTTTCCAATTTTCAGTAATATGCAGAGCAAAAAAACAACCAGCCTGAAAGTGGCAAAAATATGCGACCAGACTAGGAATTCTCTAGAGCCACAAAAGAGGTTTCAGGAAAACAGGAATAAATCAGGAACCACTGAGCATCCGAGTCTCTCTGCCCAGCTGTGAGTTGACGGGTTCTAACTGGGTGGGTCTCAGACACAGATTCGAGTTTTAATGTCTCTAGAGTGATGCTCAATGCCCTGTCATTGCACAGCAGACAGCTCGCTGTTCAGCAGACAACATGTGCGCACAAACACAATCGCATACGTCTATGTGGCCAACGGGGGATCCCACCCCATGTGTGCTCAGAGACACACACAGCCGGTGTTGGTGTCCTAATGCTCTCAGCATCGTATCAGAGGCCCAGACCATGAGGGTGGGGCACGGGCGGTGCAGGACCATCTGTAGATAAATCCCACCTGCCCGGAACCGCCCTCAGAGGTGCCCCGAGGCAATGCTGAACTGTGGAGGAGGCCGCCATGAGTACAGCTCACCCTTCCCGAGGGACAGAATCCATCCATCCGCCCGAGAAGCACCAGTTACATAGACAAGAGGCATCACATGCAAACCACAGTGAGAAGGGTTTTTAACACACGAGGGGAGAAGGAGCTCCCCGTCCCAGTGAGTCTGGAGGTGCCGGATGCTGTGGGGACTCACCTGTTTCCCGAGCCGGCAGATTTCTTCTGGCAAACGATGACGGCAGGTGCGTACTTGCCGCTGTGGTCCACGCCCTGCGTGACCTCCCAAATGGAAGGGCTGCTGGCTCTCACCCCCACGACGCTCACGCCCTTCTTCACCTTGGCCCTGTAGGAGACAGCAAGGGCACAGCTCAGATGGCGCTGGGGAACCCCGGGGTCCTGCTGGTTCTGGGAACATGGGGAACACATCTGCACACGGCCGCCTGGCAGGTGTCAGCTCGCATTAAACGGGATTCAATCAACGTGTCTGCCACCACCTCGCAATGGTTCTGTCCTAACTGTCCCCCAGTCACTCCCACCTTTAGCAGGAGGGCTAGGGACGGTACACAGGCAGTCTGCGGGCCTAAAGAAATCCAGCTGCATTCATGTGTGGCCTCATTTTTTGTTTTTCATTTTTTTAAACAATGACTTTCTTGGAAACCCCCAGACTGTGAAAACTAAACAAGAGAAGGAAATGAATTAAAACCATGTGAATGGGGGCGCCTGGGTGGCTCAGTGGGTTGGGCCTCTGCCTTCGGCTCAGATCATGATCTCAGGGTTCTGGGTTCGAGGCCCGCATCGGACTCTCTGCTCAGGGGAGAGCCTGCTTCCCCCTCTCTGCCTGTCTCTCTTGCCTCCTTGTGATCTCTCTCTGTCAAATAAATAAAATATTTAAAAAAAAACCACGTGAATGAAGTTAGCACTGACACTGTATTCCCAGACCATCCCCTCTGGGCCGGGCACAGACATATCTCACCTGGACTGCCTGCGCCCCTCAGGTGTGCACAGGGCAGGACGAGGGGCCCCAGGGACACAGGAGCTGAGGTTTGAACAGACCCAGCCAACTTGTGCCTGTGCCCCTCCTGCCACACACCCTGACTGTCTCCACCACCCTGAGCATCACAGTCACCCACACACAAGGTGCACTTCCCGGATGTTACAGTGTCAATGCTTTGAAGTATACACACCCCCATGGGGTCAGCCTCCACTGAGAGGGGGAGGACCCGGGTGTCACGAAGCAGATGACCCAGGTGTCCCCTGGCCCCGAACCACAGCTTGAACTGTGCCCAGTGCTCCCCTTGGCCTCACACACATCCACCTGGTGCAGAAGCCGCTGACCCAGATCCTACCCACATTCCCTGCTACTCCACACTGGTCAGCCTGGGTCTGGAGATTGAACACCCACTTGGACTTTACACAAAGACAGACTTGCCAAGGCAAGTATGCTATGGGCCACACACCCATTCCTTCCTTCCTTCCTCATCGTCCTTGGCAGGGGGATGATGACACGCCCAGAAGCTCCTCACCAAGAGAAAGGGGCATCATCCCCTCCCAATGAGCTGAGGAAGAGGGAATGTCACAGCAGAGTTCTGATTTGCTCTCAGAAGTTTCAAGCGAAAAACATACAGAAGAGCAAATATACACTACAAAATGCAAGGCGCCACACACCGTCTGATGTGCAAACTGGCCTTGTGTTTGAGGGTCATGGTTGTGGCGGGTTTCTTCCTCCTCGTCCCTTGGGTAGCACATGAGGAACTTTGCAGCAGGAGCTACAGGGGCGAGCAGATGACCGGGGAGAAGACAGTCAGAGGTCAAAGTGCTGTGTCCACACAGACACAGAGCCCTGGCCACAGACCGCGACCCCACCCCTCTGAACCCTCATGCATGTGCGGAGACAAGTAGGGTGGGAAGGGGAGAGAGAGGGACATGCCTGGCCCTGACCCCAGGAACACAATTTCCCACACAGACAACTTCAAGTACATCGTGCAGAAGACCCAGCAGCAGGCCCGAGGCTGCTGTTCCAGAAAGGCTCACGGGCGAGGCGGCCCCGGGCCGGCATCCAGGCTCTGGGCCTATGGGGAGGGGTTGCCCAAACTGTCTGTACAAACAATGGGGTTTATACCCGATGCCCACAGGAGTCTGGAATCACGGTTCATGCCAGGCAGAGGGCCCTGGTGGCCAACCTTCAGGGAAAACCCTGGGCTTCTAGGCTCAGCTGAGCTTCTCCGGTGGATGACACTCACACGTGAGGCCACAAGTCATTGCAGAAGAACTCGGGGCATCCCACGTGACTCCCGGAGAGAGGGCTCTGGAAGCCTGTGCCTGACTGCCCCAGACATCGCCCCACGCATCTTTTCCCTTTGCTGTATTTACTTTGTGTCCTTCGCTGTAGCAAACCAGTGCCACAATTAGGACCGTATGCTGTGTCTGGAGTCCTCCTAGCAGGTCACCAAACCTGAGGGCGTCTGGGGAACCCAGCCACACAGCCTGATTTGACTGTTCTACAAAGAGAAGAGGAACTGTCACGTGTGGCCCTCAGTGCGAAAGCTGGAAGTTTTGGGAGGTGAGCTTCAATGGAAAACAGTATTTCTGCGGGGGGAAAAACACTGCATGTTTTGGGTTTTAAATAATCATCATACAGGCCTACACGTTGAATGCAGCCATTTATAAATTAGGAATTGAATGCACAGGCCAGAAAACTGTCTCATTTTCCAGAAAACACTCCAGTGCAACACACAGGTGAATAAGCTATGATTTCTGCCTTGCGGGAAATCAATTAAAGAGCAGGCAACCAGGATGTGGTGGCTGAAAAAAGGTTCAATTCACTCAGGACAGCTGCTATTATATCGAGATGAATTCTAAGGGCTGGCCCATTTACAGTGCGCAGGAATTTTATTGAATCAGATTTGCTTTAAATAAATAAGGTCATCATTCTGGATTTGGTGATCTTTTCATTCTACAAGAGATGCTGGTGCCTAAGACTTCCCCGGTAGAGAATGGGCTCGTATTTTTCTTAAACGGTACTCACAAGCAGGGCATGTGGAGCTCAGAGAAGGCTTACTCCGTGAATCATTCTCAAGTTCTCAGGAAAGAGGATGGTTGCTTATGTAACCTATGATATACCCAATATTTCTTCCTAATGAGCCAGCAGCGGTAACGTGAAGCTAAAATGACCAGGTTTGCTTCGAAGGGGACATTCTTTCTGAAATGTAGTGAGGGACACTAGGAGGTTGCTTTTCATGGACACTGTATGTTTTCCTAAGAAAAGACACATTCCTAGAGCACGTTCCAGACGTCCTGATCAGAAGGACGGATCCTTGCTCAAGAGAGATCCCTGAATGGCTTGTACCAAGTGTGAACACTCACAGGAAACTGGGTGGTTTTCCCTCGAAGACATCATCTACGGTATAAACTGAATGAGGCTTCTCATCGGATTAGTCATTTTCACACGTGAATCTCAGAGCTGTAAGTGGAGGAGTTTAGGAACTATTAAGATAATTAGTAGGACATGGGCCGCTTGGCATCCCTGGGTTTGGACCAAGTGCTAATCCCTCCTCTGCTTATGACAACTGAGTCTCGTGCATTCATTAATGGGAGTTTTATAAGTTACTTGTGGTTCCATCCATACAGGTAACCCTGACAGCTTCACTACCCAGAGATAAACACGGGGCTTGATTTCCAAAGACACTCTGTTGCATAGTTATACTTGAAAATGTATCCACCCTAGTGACAGGGAAAACAGCCATTATTTCCCCCATGGTGGGCACATTGCACTGGGGACAGACACAAGTAAAACCTGCTTGGGCTACAGGCATGCTGTGTTTCTCCCATCCAAGTACTAACCAGGCCCGACCCTGCTTAGCTTCCGAGATCAGACAAGATCGGGCGCGTTCAGGGTGGTATGGCCGTAGACGCATACCGTGCTTCTAAGACTTAGCAGAGCTACGGTATACAGACATACTCACACACGCACACTCACACACATATATACCGTTGAGTAACACGGGTCTGAACTACACGCATCCACTGATGCTTGAGGTTTTTGCAATAAATACAGCAAGAGCCATAAATGCATCTCCTCTTCTTTACGGTTTCCCGAGTAACATTTTATTTCTCTAGCTTCCCTTCTGCAATGATACAGTATATAATACATAGGACATATGAAACACGTGCTGATCAATGGTGTATATTATCGGTGAGGCTCCTAGTCAACAGCAGGCTGCCTGGAGTTACATTCTGGGGAGTCAGAGTTCGACTACGATTTCCAGCTGCGCGGTGAGTTGACACCTCTTCACTCCTGTGTTGTGCAAGGGTCAGCTGTATACCACACACACATATGTGCACACATACACATGTATGCACATGTACACATAAACGTGTGCCTGTGTGTCCCAAGCACAGCATCTGGTAGCAGAATCGAAACAGCTAGGAGCGCGGGTGCTGACCGCCATGCACACTTCATTCCGCTCCCCCCACACCCAGTGTCTCCTATCCAGGGAGGACAGAAGATGAGGCATGCTTACAAGTGTTGTCAGTCTGGTGACTGGCATCCTTCCCTGTTAACAAATAGAAACTGGATTTCCCCACTGGTTCAAAGTCCAGTGAAAACCCCTCTTGGTCCATGCAAAGATTTTTACCAAAACTGTTCCTCATGCATTTACTCCTTTTTTCTCATTTGCCACGGGAAAGATGAATGCATACTCTGTACCCTCATGCACTATAGGCACCCTGCCATCGCTCGCAGTCACATGCGTGTAACTGTGCTTGACCGGGAACAGTTTACAACCGCACCCTGCCCCACTGAGTCCGCATGCCCCATGACCCAGAACATTCCATTTACTCTCAGAGCCACTTGGACTCTCCCCACATCCAGGCCCTGCCTCAGCCAACAACGTCTGTGTAATTCTTTACAATGCAATCAGGAGTTCTTCCTGGCTCCTGTGATGCCAGGCCCCTCCTCCTATCACTGGAAGGTACATGGCTAAGTCTCTCTGCTGTGGCACGGGACGATCCTAGTAAACGCAGCAGCACTATGGAAAAGCGGATCCTACATAAAATCTACATCCAACCCAAGGGGGAGGAGCAGGATGGCAGAGAAGTAGGAGACTTAAATCTCTTCTGGTCCCAGGAACTCAGCTGGAGAGTTATCAAACCATCCCAACACCTACGAACTCAACAGGAGATCGAAGGAAGAGCAGCAGTTCTAGGAACAGAAAAGCGACCACTTTCTGGAAGGTGGGACGTGAGGAGAAGTGAGTCTGAAGCGACAGAAGACCGACGGGGAGCGGCCGGCTCCCGGCAAGTGGCGGAGCACAAAATTGAACTTCAGAAGTTGGCTCCACGGAGGGACACGCTCCAGAGGCTGAGCGGGGTGTGGAGCCCTCGCGGGGACAGTGTGGTCTCAGGTCCCGCGGGGTCACAGAAAGACCCGGGGTGTCTGAGGGTGGCAGAGCTCACAGGTATCAGAGCCGGGAAGCGGGTGACAGAGACGGAGCCGAGGGGGGGGGGCTCTCAGCTCGGGGTGACCTGCAGCCGTGGTCCGCGGCACAGTCGGGACACTGCTCTGCCAGCAGGGACCCTGCAAGTGGTAGGTCCGGGGACACTCACCTTCCATCTCTGAGGCAGGAATCCGCTGGGTTTGGAGACTTCAAATGGGGCCAAGGGCCAGAGACAGAGACACTCGGTGACAGGCCAGGTGAGCTCGGAGCGCAGCGGAGACCAGGGAGCCGGAGGGACGGTCGGCTTTTCTCCGAGGACGCACTGAGAAGTGGCCCGAGCTCGGCTCCTCGGGGCGGGAGACTGGGCGGCCGCCATCTTGGTTCCCGCCCTCCTGAGCTCTACGGAAAGCGCTCAGGGAACAAAAGCTCCAGCGCGAACGCGAGCAGATGACGTAGCCCGGCCCCTGGCAAGGGAGGTGCAGTTCCGCCTCCCGGCAAAGACTCTTGAGAATCAAGGGCAACAGGCCCCTCTCCTAGAAGATCAGCAAGAAGATCCAGCCAAGACCAAGCTCACTGATCAATGAGAACTGCGGAAGTCCAGAGATAGGGGAAACCAATGCATGGAATTCATGGCTTTTTTCCCCATGATCCTTTAGTCTTTCAAAGTTAATTTTTTTTATATTATTTTTTTCTTATTCTATTTTTAAAATTTTTCTTCTTTCCTATTTTAAACTTTTTAAACTATTTTACATATCAATTTTTTAAAAATATTTTTAAATTTGCCTTGTTATATTCATATTCTATCCCTTCATTGTATTTAACCTTGTTTTTTGTATATATGTAGGGTTTTCTTTCTTTAAAATTTTGGGATACAGTTTCTTCTAATAGATCAAAATATACCCTAAAGCTAGCACAGGGCTTTGTTCTAGTCTCAAGCCTGATCACATTCTTTCCTTTTTTCTTTTTTCAACCAACTTCTCATCTTGTCAATTCCTTTTTTAGAGTCTTTTAAAATTTTCATCATTATATTCATATTCTATCCCTTTATCATGTTTACTCTTGTGTGTGTGTATGTATGTATGTATATATGTATAAATATATATAACATACATATATATTTCCCCCCTTCTCCCTCCCCCACCCAGTTTTGCATCTCTATTGATTTGGTTACTGTATATTTTTCTGGGGTGGTTGTTGTCCTTTTAGTATTTTGTTCTCACATTCATCTATTTTATTCTGGATAAAATGACAAGATGGAAAAACTCACCTATAAAAAAAGAACAAGAGGCAGTACCAATGGCTAGGGACCTAATCAATATGGACATTAGTAAGATGTCAGAACTAGAGTTCAGAATGATGATTATCAAGGTGCTAGCTAGGCTCGAAAAAATCATGGAAGATACTAGAGAACACCTTTCTGGAGAAATAAAAGAACTAAAATCTAACCAACTTCAAATGAAAAAATGGTATTAATTAATGAGGTGCAATCAAAAATGGAGGCTCTTACTGCTAGGATAAATGAGGCAGAAGAGAAAATTAATGATATAGAAGAGCAAATGGTGGAGAATAAAGAAACTGAGAAAAAGAGAGTTAAACAACTACTACAACCACAAGGGGAGAATTTTAGAGATAAGTGATATAATAAGATGAAACAATATTAGAATAATTGGGATTGCAGAAGAAGAAGAAAGAGAGAGGGGCACAGAAGGTATACTGGAGCAACTTACAGCAGAGAATTTCCCTAATTTCGTGAAAGGAACAAGATCAAAATCCAGGAGGTAAAGAGAACCACCTCAAAATCAATAAAAATAGGTCAACATCCCATCATCTAATAGTGAAACGTATAAGTCTTAGTGACAAAGAGAAAATCCTGAAAGCAGTTTGGGACAAGAAGTCTGTAACATACAACGGTTGGCAGCAGACCTATTCAGAGATCTGGCAGGCCAGATAGGACTGGCATGATATATTCAGAGCACTAAACAAGAAAAATATGCAGCCAAGAATACTATATCCAGCTAGGCTGTCATTGAAAATAGAAGGAGAGATAAAAAGCTTCCAGGACAAACAAAACTAAAAGAATTTCCAAACACCAAACCAAACCCTATAGGAAATATTGAAAGGGGTCTTCTAAGTTAAGAGAGAGCTTAAAATTAACAGACCAGAAAGGAACAGAGAAAATATATAGTAACAGTCACCTTACAGACAATATAATGGTACTAAATTCATTTCTTTCAATAGTTAACCTGAATATAAATGGGCTAAATGCCCCCAATCAAAAGACAAAGGGTTTCAGAATGGATAAAAAAACAAGATCCATCGATAAGCTGTCTGCAAGAAACTCATTTTAGACCCAAAGACACCTCCAGATTTAAAGTGAGGGGGTGGAAAACAATTTACCATGCTAATGGACACCAAAAGAAGGCTGGGGTGACAACCCTTATATCAGATAAATTAGTTTTTAAGCTAAAGACTATAATAAGAGATGAGGAAGGACACTATATCATACTTAAAGGGTCTGTCCAACAAGAATAAATAACAATTTTAAATACCTACGTCCCTAACATGGGAGCAGCCAATTATATAAACCAATTAATAACAAATTCAAAGAAACACATCAACAATAATACAAGAATGGTAGGGGACATTAACATTCCCACCAAAATGGACAGATCATCTAAGCAAAAGATCAACAAGGAAATAAAGGGTTTAAATACCACAGTGGACCAGACAGACATCACGTATATTCAGAACATTCCATCCCAAAGAAACAGAATACACATTCTTCCCTAGTGCACATGGAACATTCGCCAGAATAGATCACATCCTGGGCCACAAATCAGGTCTCCACCAGTACCAAAAGATTGGGATCATTCCCTGCATATTTTCAGACAACAATGCTCTGAAGCTAGAACTCAATCACAAGAGGAAAGTTGGAAAGAATCCAAATACATGGAGGATATAGAGCATCCTACTAAAGAATGAATGAGCCAACCAAGAAATTAAAGAAGAATTTTAAAAATTCATGGAAACAAAGGAAAATGAAAACATAACTGTTCAAAATATTTGGGACACAGAAAAGGTGGTCCTGAGAGGAAAGTATATAGTGATACAAGCCTTTCTCAAGAAATAAGAAAAGTCTCAAGTACACAACTTAACCCTACACCTAAAGGAGCTGGAGAAAGAACAGCAAAGAAAGTCTAATCCTAGCAGGAGAAGAGAAATAATAAAGATCAGAGCAGAAATCAATGAAATAGAAACCAAAAGAACAGTAGAACAGATCAACAAAACCTGGAGCTGGTTCTTTGAAAAAATTAATAAAATTGATAAACCCCTGAACAGACTTGTCAAAAAGAAATGAGAAAGGACCCAAATTAATAAAATCATAAATGAAAGAGGAGAGATCACAACCAACACCAAAGAAATACAAACAATTATAAGAACATACTATGAACAACTATACGCCAGCAAATTTGACAATCTGGAAGAAATGGATGCATTCCTAGAGAGTATAAACTACCAAAACTGAACCAGGAAGAAATAGAAAACCTGAACAGACCCATAACCAGCAAGGAGACTGAAGCAGTCATAAAAAATCTCCCAACAAACAAGAGCCCAGGGCCAGATGGCTTCCCAGAGGAATTCTACCAAACATTTAAGGAAGAATTAATTCCTATTCTCCTGAAACTGTTCCAAAAAAATAGAAATGGAAGGAAAACTGCCAAACTTATTTTATGAGGCCAGCATTACCTTGATCTCAGAACCAAAGACCCCATCAAAAAGGAGAATTACAGAACAATATCCTTGATGAACATGGATGCAAAAATTCTCACCAAAATACTAGCCAATAGGATCCCACAGTACATTAAAAGGATTATTCACCACGACCAAGTGGGATTTATTCCTGGGCTGCAAGTTTGGTTCAACATCCGCAAATCAGTCAATGTGATACAATACATTAATAAAAGAAAGAACAAGAACCATATGATATTCTCAATAGATGCTGAAAAAGCATTTGACAAAGTACAGCATCCTTTCTTGATCAAAATTCTTCAAAGTGTAGGGACAGAGAGTACGTACACCTCAATATCATCAAAGCCATCTAGGAAAAACCCACAGCCAGTATCATTCTCAATGAGGAAGAACAGAGCTTTTCCACTAAGGTCAGAACACAACAGAGATGTCCACTATTACCACTGCTATTCAACATAGTACTAGAAGTCCCAGCCTTGGAAATCAGACAACAAAAAGAAATAAAAGGCATCCAAATCGGCAGAGAAGAAGTCAAACTCTCACTCTTTGCAGATGATATGATACTTTATGTGGAAAACCCAAAAGACTCCACTCCAAAAGTGCTAGAACTTGTACAGGAATTCAGTAAAGTGTCAAAATATAAAATTGATGCACAGAAATCAGTTGCATTTCTATACACCAACAGCAAGACAAGAAAGAGAAATTAAGGAGTTGCCCTCATTTACAACTGCACCCAAAACCATAAGATACCTAGGAATAAACCTAACCAAAGAGGCAAAGAATCTGTACTCAGAAAACTATAAAGTACTCATGAAGGAAATTGAGGAAGACACAAAGAAATGGAAAAATGTTCCATGCTCATAAAAACTGGACGAACGAATATTGTGAAAATGTCTATGCTACCTAGAGCAATCTATATGTTTAATGCAATTCCTATAAAAATACCATCAATTTTTTCAAAGAAATGCAACAAATAATCCTAAAATTTATATGGAACTAGAAAAGACCCCGAATAGCCGAGGAATGGTGAAAAAGAAAACCAAAGTTGGTGGCATCACAATTCCAGACTTCAAGCTCCATTATAAAGCTGTCATCACTCTGGAAAACAGCATGGACGTTCCTCAAAAAGTTGAAAGTAATCGCACTACCAGGTATTTACCCTAAACATACGAATGTAGTGATCTGAAGCAGCACATGCACCCGAATATTTATAGCAGCAATGTCCACAATAGCCAATTTATGGAAAAAGCCCAGATGTCCATTAACAGATGAATGGATAAAGAAGATATGATACACACACACACACACACAGAGGGTGGGGGGAATACTATGCAGCCATCAAAAAAGAAATCTTGTCATTTGCAATGATGTGGATGGAACTAGAGGGTATTACGCTAAGCAAAAAGTCAATCAGAGAAAGGCAATTATCATACGATCTCTCTGATATGAGGAATTTGAGAGGCAGGGTGAGGGGTCATGGGGGTTAGGAAAGGAAAAAATGAAACAAGATGTGAGCAGTGAGGGAGAGAAACCATAAGAGACCCTTAATCTCATGAAATAAAGTGAGGGCTGCTGGAGGGTGGGGGGTAGGGAGAGGGTGGCTGGGTGATGGACACTGGGGAGGGAATGTGCAATGGTGAGTGCTGTGAAGTGTGTAAGCCTGACGATTGGCAGACCTGTACCACTGAAGCAAATAATACATTATATGTTAATAAAATGAAAAATAAAAATAAAAATCAGTAAATAAGGAAAAACAAAATAAATCCAAAA